>JABAYD010035691.1:0-13588 GCA_014822095.1 Diplotaxis tenuifolia
GTTTTGTGGATGCTGCGTGGAATCCGGTTACAAAGCGTGGAGGTTTCGGTTGTATCTTCAAGAATCATCACAACACGCTGACCCTCCACCAATCTTCGTCTAATCGCTGCTATGTCGGCTCTGCCTTTACAGCAGAAGCTTTAGCGATAAAAGCTGCCTTATTGGAAGCTCGCAACTTGGAACTAAGAACGCTAACCGTTTGGTCAGATTCACAGTCCCTCATCACAGCAATCTCCGCAAGAAATAGAAGAATTGAAGCTCAAGGAGTGCTGTTTGATATCTATCATCTTTGTTCTTCTTTTACCTCTGTTTCTTTCCGCTTTATCCCCCGGCTCAGCAATGTCGATGCTGATGCTTTAGCTAAGGGAGCCCTCCAAAACATTGTTAACTCTGTATGAGTTTTTCTTAAGTAATCTAAGCATGGTTTGTTCAAAAAAGAGAGGATAACATTTATAAATCATTTCAAGAGGTGCCAATTACCATTGTTATTTGAGTGAAGGCATTGATTCGACAAAGACAAAAAACGTCGGTTGCCTTAATAATGATGACATCATTTTTTTAAAGGAAACTAAATCCTGCCCCGTTAGATTGGATAATTAAAACAAAATTGACATGCAAACACACGGGTCCATATCTAGTTTATAATGAAACAGAGGGAGTATAATTTAAAACTTATGTTACAAAGTTTTTTTTTTTTTGGTTCTTATGTTACAAAGTTGCCAAGACCGTAAACACGCTAATGATGATTTCTTCACAAGAATTCACCCAAACTTATTCAAAAGAAACTCGAGTAGAATTTAGTTTTGGTAATAAAAATGCGATTCTCCAGGTTTCTTATCTCCACCGAATCCAACGGTCTGAGTCACCCCGGAAACAAGATTAGTAACCATAGAGGTTCCCCATAAGACCCACCATGTTCCATTTTCATGTCGCTCAGCCTCAACACCGATCCTCTTTTGCCCCTCCCTCATAATTATATCCCATCTCTTTTTCATAAACTCTCTAACCGCTTCAGCTCCTTGTTTAGCCACTTCTTGAGACGGGATCTCTAGCGGGTTATGGTCCAAGTTCAGTTTCTCTAGCTTCTTCAACATATAAAACGAGTTAGGTATCGCTTGGATTTGGTTGTTGCTTAGATCAAGCTCCCTCAGGTTAATTAAATCGGTGATTGCGTCGGGAACACGCATCAAGTTGTTGAAGTTGCTGCTTAGGTTTAGAACCTCGAGTTTTGTTAGTTTCCCTATGGAAGTTGAAAGCCCATGGATCTCGTTCATGTGTGCGTCAAGATACTTTAAGGAATGCATTTCACTTATGGAACCTGGAAAGTAACGGAGTTTGTTCAGCTGAATCAATAACCTCTCAAGATTCTGTAATCCGTATCCGATGTTTGTAGGTAATGAAGTCAAGCTGTTGTAACTTGCATCTAACTCAACCAATGACCTAAATATAGATTCCCAAAAAAAAAGTCAGGACAAAAGTAAAAACCATATTCAGACAAAAACAAGGAAAGACAAGACAAGAACCAAACCAGCAGTGTGCTATGCTTTCAGGGAGAGTAGTTAGATTGTTGGCAGACACATTAAGGATCCTAAGGTTAAGCAACATGCCTATAGAGTCAGGAAGTGATTCAAGAGAGTTTGAAGATACATCAAGCTCTTCTAGCTTCTTCAGTTTCGAGATTGCATCAGGTATAAACTGTGAAAAGTTTTTAAAAATAGTTTCAGAACACAACAAATGAAACATTAAACTACACTACAAGTACAAAACAAGTTCTTAACCTTCCCAAAAAATTAATTATAATTATTGCCATTACGTAAGTCATATTCATAAACAATCATGTCAAATAATTTTAGTACTCCTTCTGTTTTAAACTAAACAAGAACTTGACCATGCGGGTGTTTGATTTAACTTGGGTTCGACGAAAATTTCTAACCGCTGATTTTATAAAAAAACATTATATATTTTTTATGTTTTGTAATTTACAATATATTAACTTATAATAAAAATGTTTAATAATTATTATTTTATTTGTACATAATATTATATTATAAATTTTATAACTTGATGGAATTTGATGTAATTGTACTATTTGTATATTAACATGTTATTTTTATTAATTTATTTTAAAATGAAACAACATACTAAAAAATATTTTTTTTTGCATTAATCTTCTATGAATTATCGTTAATTTTATGATTTTTTTTTGAAAATTGAACTCTCAAAATTTTATATTTGAATCAATTAAATAAGGTTAAACTATATTTAAAAATTATTTTATATAATATATACTATATATTTCAGTTTGTGCTTTTATTTTCAGTACAAAAAAAGAAAAACTATTGTAATTAATTAATTTAAATTAATTTTAAATGCAATGATAGAGTCTGTAAATAAAAAAATATAAAAAATATTTAATTTATTGTAAATATAATGGTTAAATATGCAAATAAAATAAAATAATTAATTAGTTATCTATATTTCCAAACAATTCTCATTTACCATGCTATTTTATTTACAAACAATACCAAAAAGTACTTCAGTTTTAATAATACAGATGTCCAAATAGCATAAAAATTTCTTACAAGTGTCATTTTGTGATTTCAATTCAACTTTTCTATTAGTTTATCTTTTTTCTTTAATTAAATTAAGATAACAATAAAATTGTTAAATAAAGGCAATTTTGAATATTTAACTAATTTCTTAATTTGTGTGTAATACTGTTGAATGAACTAATTTGAAATGCATGGAGTATTTACCGTCAAGTTATTGCCAGAGATATTCAAGGAAACTAAGCCAACTATTTTGCAAATAGCTTCAGGAAGAAACTTAAGTTCTTGGCCGGAGAGATCAATCCTCTCAAGGACTTGGCCGGAATCTGCCGCCTTGAGCACCTTAACAACCTCTTCATTCATTTCTTCACGGCTTTTCAACAGAGATTCCACCTCTGTGGCATAAACCCTTGAAAGCTTCTCCTCCAAGTCACTCAACTGCTTCTCGTAACTATCATACACCTCCTCCAACCGCACAGCCCCGGCATAAATCTCGGTCTCCTTGGCTGCTTCTTCAGGCGAGAGAGAATCCATCTGAAGGATCTCAGCTATCTTAGACCGAGCAGAGGAGACAGCTGATGGGTCTGGTCGTGGTCCGAGAGAGGCCAAGACTGAAAGCGTCTGCGTGATGGTGGTGGGGATGGACTGAGTCAACGAAGAGATGATTTGTGGGTCGTACAGAAGTGGAAAAGAAGGGGCGAGAGTTTGTTGGACGGACATAGACGGCGGCGCGTGGTGGTCAGAATCATATTCGTGTAGGACGTAAGAGAGTAGCGGGAACTTGTCAAGATCGTGCTCCATGATTTTGTGATATTCGTCCGAACTAATCGAATATTAGAGAGGTTTAAGTGAAAGAGAATATTTATAAAAAAGAAGTTGAATATAATCAAATGTTGAACAAGTCAGTGATGTTTGAGTTTTGATGTTGCCATGTTGTGATCAGAATTTTAGTTGAAACGTGTAGAAGTTGACCAAAGAACTTAATATGATTCCATGATAATAAAGTCAAGCAGCCATCTTTTTAGAATAAACAACTCAAGATTGATCCAGTCCACCTTGTGTTTGATTCTATTGAGCGGTTATGTTAAACCGGTTAATCTGCGGTCTAGTTTACCGGTTATTCTGTAAATTAAACCGCTTAGTTACGGTCCACCTACGTAAAAGCTTATGCTTCTTTCAAGAGATTTTCTCCTTTTGTTTTAGGTTAATTCACAATGTCTTGAACAGTATTGGTCGAAGGTGGTGTTTCTCTATAATTGTTTTTTTGTAAAAAAAAAAAAGAGTTAAACCCGGGTCTATTAAAGACACAGACCTAACCCTCGGATGGAGGTACAATCCGCGGATAGACCCTCTCCTGGACATTCAAATGGATCGAAAGCAATAATCTATATCCGTGTGACCAGTGGGGTTTGACCCAGGGTTCGCCTTATTGGGTTTTCTCCCTCAAGCACTACTGGACCACCGCCACTGTTTCTCTATAATTGTTGTAAATGATTAAATTCTTACTGAATTGTGTATGGTCATCAAGATTCTAAGACCGGTAATGCTTTAGTGGTTACTTAGAGTAAAGTTTTTTTTGGTCGAATACTTAAGTGTATTTTCCAGTATAAAAATTATGGTGGATGCTTACTCTTTAACTCCTAGAGTAGACTGTTTGTAAATGGTATGTGCTCAATATTAAGGATTTCTTGTTTGAAAATGTTCTAGCAAATATTTGATTTTTTGAATTGTTGAAGCTTAACTGGTTTTATCTTAGACAAGCTGGTGAATTTTAAGAAGAAATGCTTGCACTTGTAAAAATTGAAGCCCTATGATGGTGCTGGAGAGTGAAGTCGATGGCGAAGAAAGACGTCATCGGCACTGGTGAAGAGTTAGTGGCGTATAAATGCATGCACAACTCCAGCTCTTTAGTTGCCAATACCCAAGCGTGATGCCTAATTTTGGGTTATACATCCTAATTTCAGTTCCTAATCCCTAATTTAAATATCATTGTGCTTCCGCTTGAAATATCTAAAAGTTCAACAACAAAAACTTCACGTCCCTGTTGTGTCATCATTACACCGCATCCAAAATTCAAGATCTCAATCTTGTTTTTGGATATAATCGTACTTGGTGTCTGATCATCCCCCACTCAACGATTATCATTTTCCGTTCCTTAAAGAACACTTATGTACTTGTCCACACCAGCTGTATTTAGGGACCCATTCTAATTTAAATCGAATTTTATCATCACCTCTTCTTTTTTTTATCCCCAGCATTCTTAGTATTTTTCTTTTTAATTTTTGTCTTTCAGCTCAAATTCTCCAAGCTTATCCCCCAATTTCATCTACCAAAAAAACAATCAGAAGGCATATATATAGAACCCTGTATCTTATTATATAATAAACAATGAAAACTAAAATATTGAACACATACCGTAAACAGAGAAAACTGACTACCCCTTTAGGTTAAAAGAAGTATAAAATTACCTGCTGATGACAATAAGGAGATTAAAGCTGTTAGTACAACACAAAATGAATATACGAAACAAACATGAAAAAATGAAATAAAACGATTATACCACATACACCACAAAACATGTGTTAAAAATACGAATGCTAAAAATAGTTTAAAAAAAAAAAAGAGCGAATGTTCATCAAAACCATATTTTAGACTAGTAAAACTTGAAAAGCAAGAAATTAATGGAAACGGACGACAGATGTAATGACGTCCGGTAAACGGTGACGGTGCAATATGGAGTAACAGATAAGGCAAGGATGACACGTGAACGGAACGGTTACGGGACTCAATAAATCCACCAAGAGCGGATAACATTGACGGTAAAATGCAACGGCAAGTAGACGGAGTGGTGACGATAACGAAAAAAAACAGAAAAAAGAATTAAAGAAACTCACCCAAACCAACAAAAAAAGAAAAGCTTTAGGAGGATTTCATTAATGGCGACGGTCATTAATCGTCACAGAGAGATCTGTCTTTTACATTCTTAAACAAAAACTTTTTTTCTTTATGTATATAATATTCGATTCTTAGCTATTTTATTGGAATCTGATCGTGTGGGGCTTAGTGTTATTGCCAGTGATTCCCGTTGTGGACGAGGTATACATTCCTCGAATTACGATGAACATAACAGCCATAACACTGATTCTTCGCCGTCATTAAACTCGGCGGCGACGGAGGTAGCGGCGGTTTCGACGTCGACGGAGATAGAGGACTCGACGAAGTAGACGAAGATGATGAAGTATTTGACGACGGTAACACTAACGGCGGAGGCATAACCGTCGATTTCGCGGATCTCGGCGGATTCAAGAAGACTCTGATCTTCATCGGCGACGACGACGAGACGAGGTCGTACTCTTCGATTAGATTCCTTAGATCTTCATCGGAAGTAACGGAGACGAGCGCGTCGAGATCTTCCGTCGGGAGCTGACACCGGATTGCGACGGTGGATCCGCACATCTCCGCCATCTTCGACGCTAATTCTGTTACACGCAACAACACGCGCGGCTCTAGTTTCTCTCTCCGCGTAACCGTTTTTTCGGAATTTTAAAATTGAGAAATCAAATGAGAGCGGTAACTAACCGGAAAATGAGACGGAGCGGGGAACGGCGAGGACGCGGGTGTGACCGCCGTTATAACGGAGCTTGCCGTCGGGGTAACGAGGTAGAATCTTCCCGCCATAGCTACATAGAAATTTGATTGTGGAGTTCGTTACCATAACTGTAGAGAGATGGAGAGATATTTGAAGAAGAAGATGGATTGTTCTAGTAGGTTTGTCTCTGCAAGGCAAGTGAAGAGTAACGTTAAGAGCGTATTTATACTATTTACGAAATGAAACAATAAAAATTGAGAGGTCGATAAGCAGGGTATGATCGTCATTTGGTGAACCCTTGTTACGTAAGCCATAGTTCTCTCTTTAATAAAAAGTAGGAAAATCCGAAAGAGAGATAACATGATTTTATAAATGTTTTTATTTTATTTTGAAAGCTATGATTTTATAATTGTTTATTTATGAAAAGATAGTAAGATTGAGCCAAACATTAAGATAAGCAGATTTATGATAATGGTTTTTGAACTTTTTGTACTGAGTGCTATATCCTATGAGCAGTACAGCAGCACTAACATTCTCAGCAATAATATTTTTCAATGGAAAATAAAAATTTAAAATAACTTAACTAAACTATGTTATTTTAACATGGAAAATTAAGTAAAAATTTCTAAGATAGCTTTTTAGTTTATTTCCACAAAAATAACTCTAAAAAAAAGTGATCAAAACAAGTTCTATTGAAGGTTATATAGATTTTTATATCTTTAGAGTTATTTAGAGATAGCTTATTTGTGTTCACAATATTTAAAATAAATTAAAAGAATTAAAAATAAAATTTTAAAATACTTTCAAATATCAGTTTTAAAATTTTCAAAAAAGAAAACTTTTTAAATATTTTTTTGAAAAACAAATTTCAAAAAATTTAGAAAAATCAAATCAAAAATATATATAATCCAAAATTAGAAAAAATGATTTTTTATTTATATATTTATTAAGCAAATGGTAGAAATGTTTTTTTTTATTTTTTGGTCATTTTTTTAAAGTTATTTTTGTGACAAAAACTTTAAAAGTGACTATTTGACAGATTTTCCTATAAACTAATGTGTTTAGACATTATGTTTATGGATCAGTTATTATGAAGATGCACAGAAAATTAACATGTGCGAAAAAAACATTATTTTGTTATAAAATTAATTTTGTAAGAAAATATTTATAATTTTTTTTTGAATCGAAATGTTAAATTTAAACTTAAAAAAAGACCTTACATCAAATGTTTCGGAGTTTGACTCAAATAGAAATGCTATCAAAAACATAAATTCAAACTCTATGCTATTGACAATTCTAAAAAGCTCTAAAACCAACTAATTCTTCAAAACAAAACGTACCAGCCTCCACTGCCATCACTATTATGTCTAGCTGTCACTCCTACTAGACATCCAGCTCTCACTTCTACTAGTCTTTATAAAATTGTATACTTTTAGCTATCGAAAGTAAATACTCCTTAGATAAGTAGATTAATCAAATGATACTTATATAAATTCATGAACAATTAATTAAGACAATGTAAGATTCTAAATGAGAAATTGCCAAAAATACCTATTTCATGATATCACTTTTCAAGTTTACACTAACCAACTTTATCATTAAAATTTTAATAGGTAAAATATTATTATACCTCAAATTAATTAAATCTAATTATTTTAATAGGGTTTTGATGGATTAGGGTTTAGAATTTAGGGTTTAGGGTTTTGAATTTAGGATTTAGGGTATAGAATTTAAGGTTTCGGGCTTAGAATTTAGGGTTTAGAATAAAGGGTTTAGGGTTTAGAATTTTTGGTTTGATGGTTAAGGTTTAGAGTTTAGAATTTAGGGTTTAATGTTTAGGGTTTATAGTTTAGGGTTTAGCAATTTAGAGTTTAGGGTTTAAGGTTTAGAATTTAGCGTTTTGAAAGTTTAGGGTTTAGAATATATGATTTAATTATTTATTATTATTATTTATATATATATATATAGAATATATGATTTAATTATTTATTATTATTATTATTATTACATATATATATATATATAAAACAAAATGTATAAGAGTGTTTTGCCTTTTGAAGAATAAGTTATTTTTGAAATGTGTAATGAGTGGTGGTAAACATGAATTGTGGTATCATTAAATGTATATAATTGAAATTTCCCGTTCTAAATCAATAAAAATCTATACTATTGAAAGAGAAATACTTTAAAAAAATATATATATTTAACCAAGGTTGCTGAACCCTTCCATTTTCAAGTCAATGTATTACATAGAACTAAATATTATATCATACTTTTATTATAGCAACAATTTAAAACCTATTACATATTAATAACACACATTTTTAACAATTATTATATCAACAACTATTATCCTAAATTTTAGAAACTATTTCAATCAAAACTAATGTAAAAGAAATTAGGGCTAGGCAAATAAACCGAATCCGATCCGATAAAAATGAATCTGAACGGATCCGAACCCGATATATATACTGAATGGATCTTGTTTTATGGTATTTTGGGTAATTAGTATTATCCTAATCGAACCCGAAATAAAATGGATATCCGATAGAACCCGAAACATTCAAAATTCTAAAATAAAAAGTATACCAAATATGATCCAAATTCCTACTATATAACCAAATTATTTTAAGATATTATTGAACATTGAACATAATGATCTATTACATGAATTTAGATGGTTGAAAGTGGCAATCAAAGTTTGAAGTTTTTAGATTTAAGTTTTGTTTTTATTGAATGATGCTTATCATTTCTTAATAACTTGATTTTCGTTTTATGTTTTCATTTATTTTATTTTTTTCTATCAATAACTATGTTTACCTTTCGGTTTATTTTGAATGATCACGTTCATGTTTCTTTCTTATTTTTGAATCAATTTTACTTATGTTTTGTTTAAACAATATTTACAAATCATGTACCTTAAATCCGAAGAACCGATTTTACTTATATTTTGGTTACAAAGTAAGTACATATCATGTAATTTTAAAACCAAAAAACCGATTGGGACCCGAACCCAAACCCAAAAGTACAATGGATTATATTGATTCTTTGAAGATTTACTAACCCCAAACCGAACCTGATAGAAACCAAACCGGTCCCGAACCAAACTTTCAAATAAACCGAATATGGCGGATTTTGATAAACCCGAAAAACCGAGATCCGACTGGATAAAACCGAAACCCAATTGGGACCCCGAATACCCATGCCTAAAAGAAATCATGATTTTTTAATATATCAAATTTTTCATATGTTAATTTCATTATGATAAAAACCAAAAATACTTTCGTAGATACAAAAAAATACTTTTGTAGTTACTAAAAACAAATATATTCTTACGCTTTATAAATAAGTGATACGTTTTCTAAAAATTATTGTCACCCAATGCTAGTTTGTCATGCAATAATGTTAAACACAATATTTTATGTTCAGTGCTGAACTTACAATATTTAGACATCAATTAATAAATTAGTATATATATATATATATCATACAATATACTATGTCATCTTACATTATATATTTTCAAATATTTTAGCAAGCCATTCGTTAAAGATAAATATATATATTACATTAAATTAATTTATATAACTATATATCGCACTGTGTAACGTGTTTTATAAGATCATTACAAAGTTTCTAGTTAATAGACTGAAGAAACATCTAGGAGGTATTATATCAGAGAATCAAAATGCTTTCATTCCTAGACGATTGATCTCAGATAATATTATTGTAGCTCACGAAGTCTTCCACAGCTTGAAAGCAAGGAAAAGACATGCTACTTCATATATGGCAATGAAGACTGATATCACAAAAGCATATGATAGGTTGGAGTGACAGTTTTTAGCTGAAACAATGAAGCATATGGGGTTTGATGATCGTTGGATAGGATGGATCATGTCTTGTGTCTCAGGGGTTAGATATTATGTGTTAATTAACGGTAAACCGGAAGGATATATAACGCCATAACGTGGTCTAAGGCAGGGAGATCCCCTCTCACCTTACCTTTTTATTTTGTGTGCTGAAGTTCTATCACATCTGATGACACAAGCTATGGAAAATAGATCTCTGTTGGGGGTGAAGATATCTATTAATGCACCAGTAGTGAACTATTTGCTCTTTGCAGATGACTCACTGTTCTTCTCTTTGGCTAATGAAAAAGCTGCAAGGAAGCTTAAGTCTATTTTTGGGAGCTATGAAGTTGTTTCAAGATAAGCGATCAATTTAAGTAAATCCTCTATTACATTTGGAGCAAAAGTGAAGGATACGGTGAAGACAAAACTGAGAAATCTGTTGGGAATCTTTAATGATGGAAGTATAGGCAAGTATATGTGGTTACCTGATCATGTGAGTAACAAGAAAGGGGAGATGTTTGCTTACATAGTAGACAAAGTGAAAGCTGTGACTCAAGGATGGAAACATAGATTTTTATCTCAGGGTGGTAAGGAAGTATTGCTGAAATCTATTCCCTTATCTATGCCGATATTCTCAATGAATATTTTCCGTTTGCCAAAAGAGATTTTTGAAGAGATCAATGCAGTTTTATCACGATTTTGGTGGGGGTCTGGTGACAATAAGGTCTGCACTGGTATGCTTGGGATAGGATAAGTATACCTAAACGAGAGGGAGGACTTGGATTTAAAGATTTGGAGATTTTTAACCAAGGTTTGCTAAGCAAACAAGTTTGGAGAATTATGCAGAATCCTGGTAGTTTAATGTCAAGAATCCTAAAGGCTAGGTACTTCTCAGATGGTGATATCTTGCCTGCAAAGTTAAGGAAAAAAGCTTCGTACGCTTGGAAATCAATACTACAAGGACGAGATCTATTGGTTAAGGGCATGAAGTTCATTATTGGTGATGGAAAACTAATTAGCATGTGGTCAGATCCATGGGTTTCTGATCACCCACCACGTCCACCAGGAGCTCGAGGAGAGGTAATCGAAGGTG
This sequence comes from Diplotaxis tenuifolia, assembly GCA_014822095.1. Lineage (NCBI taxonomy): Eukaryota > Viridiplantae > Streptophyta > Magnoliopsida > Brassicales > Brassicaceae > Diplotaxis > Diplotaxis tenuifolia. Next base: position 11,083 of record JABAYD010035691.1, read on the forward strand.
AAAAAGTTTGTGAGTATTTTCTTGATAACCAGAGTGGTTGGAATAAACAAAAGCTACGTGAAGTGGTCATAGAGGAGCGTGTTGAGTGAATCTTTGCAATCAGAGTTAGCTCTACGGCTAAGCAAGATCTGATGGGATGACATTACAATGAAAATGGAATGTACACAGTGAAGTCGGGGTATTGGTTAGGTCCCACTTACCCACAGGACCTCCTACTCTTCCTACTTATGGAAATGCTGGTCTGAAACATAGAATATGGAAGACAAAAACGCTAGATAAAATTAAGCATTTTATGTGGAGAGTGATGTCTAAAAGCTTGGCTACAGGAAGCAATCTGAAAAGGAGACATATTACACAAGATAATGAGTGTAAGCAATGTTGTGCAGCTGAGGAAGCAGCGGAACATCTTTTCTTTGAGTGCCCATATGCAAAACAAATTTGGAGAGAGTCGGGTATTTAGAATGCAATAATTAATGGATCAACAGCATCTCTGGAAGACAGGATCGAAGTGTGTTTACAAGTTTGTTTATCTGCTCAACTAAAACATTTACAAAACTTGACTTTTTGGGTCTTGTGGAGGATTTGGAAAAGTCGAAATACTCTGATTTTTCAACAGAAAACTCTTCACTGGAGGACTTTGTTAAGATACGCAAGGGAGGATGCGAAGGAGTGAAAACAAGTTACTGGGTCTGTACACTTACGACAAGGCAATCAGATAAGAGGAGGAGATGCAAGTTCAAGAGAAAGTTGGAGAAGACCAACTAGAGATTGGGTTAAATGCAACACGGATGGATCCTTTATACAACAACGGCCGTATAGTACTGCAGGGTGGGTTATAAGAGATAACATGGGTACTTATAAAGGTTCTGTCCAAGCACGAGGAAGAAGGGTACAAGATGCACTGGAGAGTGAGATGCAAGCTATCTTAATGGCGGTTCAACATTGTTGGAGCTTGGGGCACATACAAGTGGTGGTGGAAAGCGATTGTCAAAAAGCCATTGACATTCTAAATAGTAAGAAAATGCACTTTGCTTATTATAATTGGACAAGAGATATGGTCTTCAAGATTCAAAGAAATCAGATTCAATGGACAAGAAGGAGTGCAAATAGGGTTGCTGATTATCTTGCTACACATGTTTCGGCAGGAACAACATTTCAGTTTTATAATTATGTACCAATGTGTTTAAATAATTTGCTTCATATGGATTATGTACTTGCAAGTTAATTAATAAAGTTGAGGTTATAAAAAAATATATTAAAAAATTAAGATAAGTTTAAAAACTATTAAATAATTACAAATCCATAATATGAAATTAGTCAAAAATTGGTCAAGTAAATATTAAGTTTCCCGACTAAAAAAATGTAATTTTTATAAAAGAACACACAGAATATAATCAAAGAGAATATGCATAGGTATTCGGATTTTCGGGTCAGGTACAAATCGGTTACTTTGGAATTCGAATCCTAAACATTTGAACACTAGATATTTGAAACTTGTTGGTTTGTCTCAGTTCTTTTCAGGTCCATAATTAAAATACATATACTTTTTGAATACGTAATGGATCCAGATCGGTTGGGATATTTCGGACCCGAGGACGCAAAAAATATCCAACCAAAAAATATTCAAAATACCTATCAGGCCACCCGATGAACCAAAAATACCCAAACTTTTATTTGAGTACCTGAAATATATTTTTTAATGTGAAATTTTACATAAAATCCCAAACTATAACCGAAAATTCAAACACAAAGCTTCAAAAATATATGTAAAACCAAAAATATATCTGAAAGATTCAAGTATACACAATAGTTTGGGTACTTGATCGGGTCTTAGGTAAGATCCAAACTCTAACAAAGACCCACCAGTCCAAAAATTACCTAATAGGTATTTTTCCTTGCATTTGGACCCGTATTCGAATCGTATCTGTATTTTTGTGTAGGTTTCTTTTCACCTTTTCAAGTTCGGATAAAACTTCCAACCTAAGAGAGAGTTACATAAGAGGATACACACAAAGTTTAAAATAAATTAATTCATAAAATTATATAATTTAAGCAAATTCTCATTTATCTTATTAAAGTACACTACAAAAAAAGAAGTGTTTTGAATCACTTATTTTAAATATTTGTATCAGATATAATTGATGTAAATAAAATTTACATCATTTATGAAAGTGACTCTGAAAGTGGTGATGCAAATAATTCTCATCAGTTCTAAAAAAAATTGAGGCAAATATTTATTATTTTGTGTCATTTGCCAAAATTGATGTTAACTTTTGCATCATTTAGTAAGTGATGTTAAGATTTACAACATTTCTTAGAAATGATGTTAAATAATGGTTTCAGTTATAAATAATCGATGCTAAGTTAATTAATGTAGTTTAAATAAATTATTTAACTAAAAGCATTAGTTTGTTACATAATTTTCTTAATTAATATTTTCATAATTAATTATATTCTCTGTCACGATTTTTTTTCTTAAAAACCAATAAGATCTTGATTAAAAAAT
>JABAYD010035713.1:0-19336 GCA_014822095.1 Diplotaxis tenuifolia
AGCGGGGAACCCTGGATTATCAAAAAAAAAAAACAACCTAACACTATAAAAAACATGCATGCAACATAAGGCGAAACTTGTCCATATTTATGTAATGAGCAAAGCAGGAATGAAACATAGACAAAATCATTTCATTTTTTTCTCTCTAAAGAAAAAAAAACTATAAAGTCACCAAAAGTAGTTTATAATAGACGTACGGCCATGCTAAGATCACTAATTGTTCATCATCCATTCATCCGTAGTCACTCATTTTCTCCTCCTCTCATCCTCCTTTGATCAGAATCAGCACATGAGATTTTCTAGGAAGCAAAACCATTCGACCAAATTCAAAAAATTGCACAGAGTTTCTTATCAAAAAATTGGCTTCTATCGTGTAGAAGGAGAAGCTGCAAAAGCGAGAATACCAACTCGGTTCCCATATAGATAATAGGTTGTGGTCGTCTCATCACGTTTCTGTCGAATTTTAAGACACCTCAAGAACTCAATGGATGCATTGTTGTGTGGTTTGTGTCGGAGAGAAACGGTGATCGCGAGAAGGTAAGAGAGAGATCTAGAAACAACGAGAAGTAAAAAACAGAACTAGGGTTTGAATGGGGAACACATGCACCGGTCCGAAAACGAACCCTAATGGGTTCCTTCAATCCGTTAGTGCGGCTGTTTGGCGTAATCAGAAACCAGACGAGAGCCTTGAGGGCAAAAAGGACGGGAGCAGCAATAAGAAGAGCGTTCATGGCGGTGACAACGCTTTGGATCCAACTCCAGCGGCGGTGCCAACCCCTAGCACACCACCTCCTCCGGTGAAAATGGCCAACGAAGAAGCACCAAAAGGTATCAACAACGATGAGAATAATCCAAAGCCTAAGAAAGAGGCACACATGAAACGTATGGCGAGCGCGGGTCTACAAATAGACTCCGTGCTCGGGAGAAAGACAGAGAATCTCAAGGAGATATATAGCGTGGGGAGGAAGTTAGGTCAAGGACAATTCGGGACGACGTTTCTTTGCGTGGATAAGAAGACAAACAAAGAACTCGCTTGCAAAACCATCGCCAAGAGGAAACTAACGACCCCTGAGGATATAGAAGATGTGAGAAGAGAGATTCAGATAATGCATCATTTGTCTGGACACCCTAACGTGATTCAGATCGTTGGTGCGTATGAAGACGCAGTAGCTGTTCATGTTGTGATGGATATTTGTGCAGGTGGAGAGTTGTTTGATAGGATTATTCAAAGAGGTCATTACACCGAGAAAAAAGCTGCTGAACTTGCAAGAACCATTGTTGGTGTTATTGAAGCTTGTCATTCTCTTGGTGTGATGCATCGTGATCTTAAGCCTGAGAACTTCTTGTTTGTTAATGGAGATGAAGAAGCTGCTCTCAAGACTATAGACTTTGGTCTCTCTGTCTTCTTTAAACCAGGTAAGGGCATCTGCAGTGATGGTCTCTCACTAGAGTCTCGTAGTAAAAAATAATAATATTCGGGGCTCTCCCAGCAACCGCGTGGCCTAATCCGGCCGATATTATTGCTGTTAGTCTGGGGATCCAGGCCAGGATACACCGGATTATTCAAATAATAATAATAATAATATTTTAATATGAGAGATTTTCAAAAGCTTCATATTATTATCTCTAATTATTTGTAATTGATATCTTTGGATTCTACATTTAACTTCTTGTTTTTATGTCTTTCCATAACAGGAGAAACATTCAGTGATGTAGTTGGGAGCCCTTACTATGTGGCTCCAGAAGTTTTAAAGAAACATTATAGTCATGAATGTGATGTGTGGAGTGCTGGAGTTATTATATACATTTTACTAAGTGGTGTCCCTCCGTTTTGGGATGGTAAGAGAGAGAGTTTGATACATGCTTAAAGTGTTTTCATATGGTATTGTAGCTATAGGTTGATTGATTTAAATGTTATGGTATGCCAGAAACGGAACAAGGCATCTTTGAGCAGGTTTTGAAAGGTGATCTTGACTTTGTATCAGAACCATGGCCAAGTGTATCAGAAAGCGCAAAAGATTTAGTTCGTCGGATGCTTATCAGGGACCCTAAGAAGCGAATGACAGCTCACGAAGTTCTATGTTAGTTATTTTCAAATAATTAAACTCCATATTTCCTTTTGAATCGAAATGTATTAGCACTGTAACTACTTACAAGTATGTTGTTAATTATGTTGTAGGTCATCCTTGGGCTCGAGTGGACGGTGTTGCTCTTGATAAACCTCTTGATTCTGCTGTTCTCAGTCGTCTGAAACAGTTTTCTGCCATGAACAAGCTCAAGAAAATTGCTATCAAGGTAACAATTACTACAAAGGACTAAGCATCAGTAAACTCATAAAAATCTCTCCTGATAAAGATCTAACATATAAACTGACATCACTTTAATTTTTTTGGGAGTCATAAATAATTTAGTAAAAACTTTGATAAAAACATTTTTAAACAAATTTTACTTCTGTTTATATTAGTTCTTAAATTTTTAAGGACCTAAAACGAATGTTTCATTTGGCTTTGCTCAGAACGGTTCTGAGTTCAGCTATATCACTGACCATAGTTCAGCTAATATCACTGAGCATTTTATCTTGTTGCAAAATTCATTTATTCAGGTGATAGCAGAAAGCTTGTCAGAGGAAGAGATAGCAGGACTGAAAGAAATGTTCAAGATGATAGATACAGACAATAGTGGACACATAACTCTCGAAGAACTCAAAAAGGGTTTGGATAGAGTTGGTGCTAACCTTAAAGATTCAGAAATAGTAGGATTAATGCAAGCTGTAAGTCCCACTTCTCTACTTGTCTTGCACTTTTTTTTTTGTCACTGCTCTACTTGTCTTTTACTATATGATATAAGAAAGCTTTATAAAATAAGTTGGAAAAAACAAAACTATTAATTTCAGGCGGATATAGATAACAGTGGAACTATAGACTATGGAGAGTTTATAGCAGCGATGGTGCATTTAAACAAAATACAGAAAGAAGACCATTTGTTCACAGCTTTCTCTTACTTTGATAAAGATGGAAGTGGTTATATAACACGAGACGAGCTCCAGCAAGGTTGCAAGCAATTTGGCATAGCGGATGTTCATCTAGACGACATTATAAGCGAAGTTGATAAGGACAATGTAAATAAAAGTTGCTCTTGCTTTCATTGATTACTTAGAAGCACCATTGTTTGTTTAAATGATTCCATTGTGTGTGTGTTTTGTTTTTGTCAGGATGGAAGAATAGATTACAGTGAGTTCGTGGAGATGATGCAAGACACTGGATTTGGCAAAATGGGATTAAAGGTGAGTTGAAGAAACAAACAAGAACCTCAATTTCCACCATTTTTTCTAATTAAATTATGTACATTTTATAATTATACTTGGTTATAGATGTTTCATATTCGTTTTCTGTGTTATATTCTTAGTAGGTCAAAGTAAAACTACTCTATAGAATCTTGAATGTAAAATGTTCTGTCTGTTACTATCAAATTACTGTACATATGTTTTAGACTTTTGTTGTTGTTTCATGCTTTTGTCGGACACAAATAAAATGTGGTATATTCTTTTTGATACTATGAGGTAATATATATATAAACAACAATTTCGAGACTGTTTTCTAGTTTATCAAAATTTATTTTACAAAATGAAGCAGATAATAACAAACAACTCGAGGTAAGCATTATCACCATCATCCATACTTATCAATATCTCCTCGTGTTTCTGTCACTGAAAATAATAATACAGTATCTTTAGGATCCCATCGAAGTAGTACAAAACAGTTATGATGTAAGCAGATATTTGACATGTTCTATCTTTCTACTGGAAAAGGTCGCAACACATATATAGGCCACATTGTTAGAAACTGCATCTCTAAAACATCCACACGTGGTACGTGATACACTCCAAGAACTACACGTGTCAAAGACCTATCTCTTGTTTTACTTCTTAAGCCCCATTCACCGCTTTCACTTCTTCCCTAATCCAAAACAAAATGGGCTCAGAGACTTTCCTGGAAGTGATTCTGGCGATTCTTCTACCTCCAGTCGGCGTTTTCCTCCGGTTTGGTTGTGGGGTAAGCACTAATCTAATTACATCATTAGTTTAATTACTTTCTTAATTGTCTCGTAATTAATTGTTAAATGATCACACGAATGCAGGTAGAGTTTTGGATATGTTTGTTGTTGACTTTGTTTGGTTACATCCCTGGGATCATCTACGCCATCTTCGTTCTTGTAGGATAGTTGATTATCTTCTTGTACATTTTTCATCTGAGTTTATTATAGCCTTTGCTTTTTTTTTGTTTCTGCTTAATTTTGATAGGACTAAACATTTTTAGACTTCTAGTCATATAATTACATGCTCTACTTTACTACATAATAAACACAAACATACCGATCATGTGATTGGTGTGTGCTATTGTAACTCTCTTTCTCTATGGTTAGAGACCGGAAAACTTGGTGACCTAATTCTTGTGACTTAGTAACGATTATAAGATTATATTGAATAGCAAGATACTAAAATTTGTGAAACCTTTGAGGTCTATAAAATTTGTAAAGACTTAAATAAAAAGAATTGAAGAGTGAGATGTCACATACATATAGAAAACAAAATTTCCATGTGGAGGAAATATCATAAACAAAAGAAGACAACCATCCATCACCAACTTGTAATTACCACATTGTTTTGTTACCGCCGGCTGTCTGCTTTTTCATATATAAAAAAGGGAGCTAACATATCCAAATATTCAATATGACAAACGTTTTCCTTGCAACGCACACAAGACCAGAGTATACTCGCCCGTTTCAATTACGAGTCTTGCGTTGGCCCAAAACGTTTGGGGTTTCTTGTGGAGAAAACGTATCAAGTTTGGACTTGTGTTTTCTTCTTCTGCTCGCAGAAGCATTTGGTTCTTTGTTTTCTTTGTCTCCATCATTCTCCTGTCATAACAAATGTTATATAGTTTTTCTTGAAAACAACAAGATGTAGTATATCTTTGCTAAGTTTTGTTAAGAATATGTCTCTGTTTGAAAGCATACCGAGTCGAAGAATCCCATCTTTGGCAAAGGTAACCTAAGACCAGAGGATGATGATGTCAAATCCTTCCCTGTATATCCCGAATACGATGATTGTATAATAGATTTTGATCCCTTATTCCCTTCACAAAACAAAAGAAAATGTAAAACTCCTTAATGCCATCATCTTTCTCCTCTTGAAGAGAACACAAAATAAAATGAATCCTGTTCTCACCGAGTTCAGTGGTAACAACTTTCTTCTCAGGTTTAGCTTGACGAGGGGTCAAAGTTTTGGATACTGAAGAACTAGGATACACTTTTGGTTGAGGAATGAGACTCAAACGTTGACTTTTCAGTTTATACCATTTAGTTTTCTTGACAAACAAAACAAAGATTTTCTACTTAGATGGAAAACAAACCGAGAAAAGAAAAAAAACGTGTCTTAGGGTTTATTCTTTTTTTTTTTTACCTTGGTACCATCTGGTAACTTACGTTGAATCTCTCGAGCTCCCGTCTTCTTCACGGTACTTAAAGAAGCTCTAAGGTCGTTAAACAGATCAAACTCAATGCTCGCCACAGAGAACCTGCTTCCTTCAGTTGTTGTCGTCATGGAATCAGCAGAGTTACGAGGCTGTGTGTTACTAGTGAAACCATTGTTCACTAGAGACAGTTCCTCCGGATCAAGAACACCTTATCAATATTAGCCAACGTCAGTTTTTTATTAAAAAAAAAATGCATAGTCAAAGTGGATCATATGAATTAGTGTTTCACTAATTAAATTTTAACAAAAACTTTTAACTATTTTTTTCAAAAATGCGATGAACGTTACAAAAAGAGTGGAATAACGTTTTGAAAATGTGAGACCTGACTCAGTTAGAAAAGCATTGTCCCATGCAAAACTTGGACGAGTAGCGATGTCAGAATAAACTCTTGGAAGTGTCTTCTTGATTGAGTCTATATGATCTATGTCAATCTCATTCTCTCCTATTTTTAAGCTCCCGAACAACTCTTCAAGATCCAATACACCTACAACAAAGAAAAAAAAAGTTGTAAAAACGTACAAACAATTGTGTTTCTTGGTGTTCTCGAATTCACAATAGTCACTAAGGAAACTGAGAAGAAACCAGGAGTGGTGAAAAAGGCTGAGTCCCATGCCAAGCTTCTCCGATGATTACATTCACTCTCTTTGTCTCTTACCTCCAGCGAGAAATCAACCTTTTCTCTTGCTGCTAGGCAAAGTGAGAGAGAATGTTTCAAAAACATGATCAACTTAGTTTAGATACGAGAGAAAACAAAGGGAGGAAAGATGATTGTACTGAGTGATGAATCCATTGTCCTCTTGAGATTCTTGATGTTTGAAGAAGAGAAATTGAAAACTGATACAGTGAAGAAAAGAGATATTACCGTAGGAGAATTTAAAGGGAGGGACAAATTTAAAAATGGGGTTTTGCGTGATTTAAGCATTCCATTTACTCTCCAGCAACATTTTCAAATCAACTGCCATAAATGTAATTCTTTATGTAGACTAACGTTTTTTTTCTTCCTAAGAAACATTTGCTAACTTATAGTTGGATATGTAGCAATGAACTAAATTTCAGTTGAGTACGTAAGAGATGTTGATCCTGTAATTTTTTTTCTAATCTATAGTTTAACAATGAGAAAATGATATGGATAGTAATAAACTTTCATAAAATTGGTCAAGAGAACCCAAAGAAACAAAAAAATTGTAACAGTCGGTCTGTTACCATTCAATTTTTGAAATCCATAAAACAAAGCTAAGAGATACTAGATCTTGTTATTTATAATTTATAAAAAGTTATCAATAAATAATAATATATTTATTTATAAAGTATAAAATTCAGTATTTATATTATATAACCTATAACATTATAATATAAAAAGAAAATCCACACGGTCGTCAAGGGTGAAGATCTAATATGTAATTAAAAATATTAAATAGAAAACTTTATTGTAACTGGTACAATAATAGGAAATTAATGGAATACAAATAAATAGAATGATAGGAATGAAGTACAGCAAAAACAATTTATTGGAACAACACATAATATTTTATTTTTGAAATGTAATTTCATTATTTATTTTTAACATAAATCTATTTAACTTTTGTAAATAAGTATTTTCAAAAATTAATCAATTTATATTATTATTTTCATTAAAATATAACTAAAAATATTTTAGATAATTTTAAAATTTTATTTATAAATAAAATAATAATTTTTAATAATATTTTATAATAATTAAAAGATTTTGTTGGATTTTGAAAATAGATATTCAAAGATATTATCAAAAAATTTTAACATTTGATAATTTTGATAATTTTCAAAAAAATAGTTCTTTTTTAAAAAAAAAATTACAAATGAATTGAGGTTATGACTTTTGTTTTAATAGATGAGATGATTGTGTACATTTTTTTTTTACTTTTTCAGATACTGCTCATATCTTCAACCACAACTAACTAAATAACCAAAAGTTCTCAAATGAACACATAACCGAAAGTATTCAAATTAACAGAACCGAAATTGACAATAAACCTGCAATAAATCTCTAAATAAAAGTAGTCGCCCAGCTCAACTCTAAAGACAACACACTGATCTCTAATCTCCCTCCCCTGCACACATTTTAGAGAGCTCCACGTTAGACAAAAGTGTTTCCAATAGAGAGGTGAGAAGATTAAGGTTAGGCATTGAAGGAAATAAGATTCAAGCTACAGCTATACTTCATAAAACAGTAATTACAATCCAAACATGATCAGCAGATTTCACCTTGGTAAGCTGGTAAAGTTAATATTTAAGACTTTAAGGATTATGGTTATACAAAGTTAAGTTTATAGTGCTTTACTGTAAACAAGGTTGGATATTATTATTATGTTTTTCATTTGGTATACACAAGCAGGGTGTGAGATAAGAGAAATTACATGATCATTTTGGCGTTGTCCTTTACCTCTAGAGAGTTCACTCGCAACTTCTCACCTCACCAGCTCTGCATAATCAAGATGACCAAGTCAGAGCTAAGAAAACAAATAAAAACATACAGAAAGGACTCTAAATTACCGGCAAATCTTCACCCGAAACACCGGCAGCTGCATCTCTATTATACCCATCCCCACTCTTTCCTGAGCCTTTATTATCCCCCTGTAATATTTGCACAACAAGAAGAAAAAACACTAATGGTCAACTCTGAAATGGAACTTCTCTTGAAATGGTGGCATGTGGAGTTTATTTACCTCCAACTGCATCATCAGGATTGTTTCAGCAACCATACACATGGAAACGAAAAAAAAAAAAAGAATCAGTCTCACGTAGCAAGAGCTCAAAAAGCAGATATGAAACCTTATAGTTTATCTAGATTTGTCTTTCTTGCCTTAAAAACTATCTGTTGATCGCAAGTTGTCAACACAAAAACATACAGAAGAAGTAGTTGCTAGTATCTATCTCATGGCGAGTTCCGAGTTTTATACCAACAACAACTAATGTGGTTTGAACAACATAAACATTCTGTAAAAGAAGGGTTAAGAAGTCAATGTAACATACCTCCCTGTACCTAGCAAGGTATAGCTTTAAGGGTTCCAAGTAATCCTCAAATCCTAACGTTGACATCGCCCACAACAAATCCTCACCGTTTACAGTTTTCCTCTTCTCTTTCTGGCACTTATCACTTGCCCTGATGAAGCATAAAAAAAAGAGGATTAGAGACAAGAACATATAACATTTGATTTCTCATTACAGTAAACATAAGACCAGCAAAAGAGTCCGAAGTGCAATTTTTCTGCAATTAAAAAACTGCAGATGCTAGAAAGAAGCTAAAGCAAAGCTATCATCTAGAAGGAACACATTATTTCACAGACTATTATGCATCTCATATAGTGATCAAAACCATACTTTTATGTCTTAAAAAGAACAACAAGGTGAAACAACACAAACACATTCATATATTTGCCTAAGATGATTGAAAGCAAGACTAAATTCTAAATTCAGTATATAAAGTAAGAGACTTTCTAAGCTAAAATCAATCTGAGAATCTAAATTCCAAGGAAAGGACAAAGATTTGTGTGTGTGTTACAAAGAGAAGATTGAAGGGAAGAAAGCACAAACTCGCTGGTGACGAAGCTGATGAACTCAGAGACGCATTCTTGGACAGTGTCTTTAGCATCTTTACCGATCTTTCCGTTGGGAGGCAAAGCCCTCTTCATGATCCTGCTTATGTTCGCTATTGGTAGGTACCTGTCCTGCTCCCTAACCGAACCGCCGCCGCTTTCTCCGCCATCTCCGCCGGGGCTCGAAGGTGCATCCGCCATTTACTTGGAATTGGGGATTTCTTTGTTGTTAGGGCTTTAGAGAAGGTGTCGCCGGAGATTTGGGCGGATGCCGTTAAGAACTTAATATTACAAAAACATTCACTTTATGCGAGTAAACAGCATGGTTAAACCTTTAATAGCAAATATTATTAAAAGGAATACTAATACAACCATGTGTGGTTGATTTTATATGTGTGGTTGATTTTATATGTGTTATAAATCCATTGCGTGGATTGTCCATAACCAAGTATAAGGAGAAGACCGAAGAGTTTCAGATCGATCCAGCATTATATCAAGAACTTACACTATATCTTATATGTATTATATCATGTAATCTATATGGTCAAAGGTACACTTAATGCCTAGGTATTTTCTCCTCTTGTAAACCCTTGCTTTGCCCACTATATATGTGGCATAAGCTTATGAGAGATAACACACAACACATTTACTCTCAAATCACTTCTCCAATATTATAACAAACAACGAATAAACAATAATATAAAGCCACAAACGCGTTTAAGAAATAGACAAATTCATAGAGTTGGGATTTGATGTTTTTCATTCACTCAATAAATCATCCGTAATAAGAGACGATTTGTACGAGATTTTTGAATCCATGATACAATCACGATGAGACTATTGCGCTGCACCCAAAACAAAATCTGCGATCTCTAATCTATGATATAATAATTATTTAAGAGAACTAAAGTTTTTGCTGGAACTTACTCATTGTGTTCAAGCTTCTAAGCATCTCAAATAGTGAAGAGGGTAGACGCTTATTTATATGGGAAGGAAGCTTGACCGATAAGTCATGGGATGCACATCAGTATCAGACGACTTATATTTCAGTCGTCCAGACAACTTATATTTCAGTCGTCCAGTCGAGTTCTAAAATCTCAGACGACTCAGACGACTTATTGAGGTTATATTTGTAAAAATTCCTTCTATTTTTGTTTGGTCACAAGGGGCTGAGTTGTAATTTCACAAGGATTTTAGGTTAGTTTTGCACTTGATTCAATTTTGGTATATGTTTGGGGTTAAAATCAAGTTGTAGGTTAGCTTTGACAAATTCTCTTTTATTTATGAGTCAAATTAGGGGTGTGCACTTTACATGATACCCGACCTAAAATATCCGAACCGAAATTCGAATCGATTTATCAAAATAACGAACGGTTATTGAGTTAGTAGAGTTTGGATATCCGAACCCGAACGGGTAATACTCGAACCCAAACAGGTATCCAAAGATAACCGAACATATGTATATATAGCTATTTATTCTTAGTTTATTTGTCTCATTGTATTCGAAATATTTATATTTATGTTATATATAGCTTAAGATTAGATAATATACATAATAATTGTAAAAAAATGATTTGTTACTCATTTAAAATGCAAGTTGAGCTTTTTTTTTGTTTTTTGAAAAAGAGGTTTTGACTTCATCTTTCGTTTTGTCTTCGGTCTTTTAGGGTTTGTGGCTTTATCTTCCTTTTGAAATATTCTTGCCAAATATCCTTCGTTTTTATAATAACTATTTGTGCCGTTTAATTAGATTTTGTCAATAAAAGCGCAAATTACGCCAGTGAGGGCAAAGAGAAATATAATGAGATAAGAGTTGAAAATCAAATGAGTTTGAGGACTTTTACTCCATATGCAATCCCTAAAAATGTACCGATGGCGATCCCAAATATTCCAACAACAATTCCAGGGTCTATCTATGAGCTCCATTCTTATCATTTATTCATTCCTGCAGCAGTCACGGGCCCCTCCAACATTGGCGAGAACAAAAAGCCTTGGAGCTATCTTCAGCAGCTTCCCTATTCCCACTTACGTCCAGAAGATTTGTCAAAATTTGTAACAAACCAAAAATAATTTTACTTGGTCTTGTCTCTATTTATTGTATGACCGCATAAATAGTGATTGAAATCACAAAGCAAACAATGTTATAAATTCATAGTGTGGATTTCCCATAACCAAGTACAAGGAGAAGATCGAGGAGGTTCATGTCGGTCTAGCATTATATCAAGAACTTAGACTATAATTGTATTATATCATGTGATCTATATGGTCAAAGGTACACTAAATGCCTAGATATTTTCTTCTCTTGTAAACCCTTGCTTTGCCCACTATATATAAGTGGCATAAGCTTATGAGAAATAACACACAACACATTTTCTCTCAAATCACTTCTCCAATATTATAACAAACAACGAATAAATAATAATATAAAGCCACAAACGCATTTAAGAAATAGACAAATTCATAGAGTTGGGATTTGATCTTTTTCCTTCACTCAATAAATCATCCGTAATAAGAGACGATTTCTATGATATTTTTGAATCCATGATACAATCACGATGATACTATTGCGCTGCACCCAAAAAAAAGCTGCGATCTCTAATCTATGATATAAGAATTATTTAAGAGAACTAAAGTTTTTGCTGGAACTTACTCATTGTGTTCAAGCTTCTAAGCATCTAAAATAATGAAAAGGGTAGACGCTTATTTATATGGGAAGGAAGCCTGACCGATAAGTCGTGGGATGCGCATCAGTATCAGGCGGAATTTGCCCATAAGCGCAGTCTCGGTTTCAGTTCTTTCAAGGTAGTTAGGGTTTGTACCGAGGAGTCATCTTGCCTTGACTACTCCTCCTCAAACATACGAATTTTATGGACGTGATGAGGATCTCGTTGATGAACTCAACCATAGACATGCTTTGGTTCGGGATAATTTGGTCATTATTTATGTTTGTTACAAGGAAGCAGCAGACAAGCGATGTCGCGAGGTCCACTTTCAGGCTGAAGATCTTTTGGGCGGTCTTGACTAAAGAACGTTTCACTATGGGTACTTGCAACAAATTAAAGCCACGCAAGATCGGACCAGTGGAGATCAATGAGAAGATTAACACCAATGCTTACCGACTCAGCCTTCCTCCGCACATTCATACATCGAGTGTCTTCAACGTTGAACATCTTTTTAAGTACAAACCGAATGATGAAGACATGTCCAGATTCGTGGACGAATCTTCCGTACGGAGGGGACTTGATGCAGCATACGACTTATTCGTATTTCAGCTTTGCTTATGTTTTCCTTTTTTTATCTTAATCTCCTTTTTTAGTAGACTTTTATTTATCTTTCTGATTTTGATTAGGATTATAAGTCTCGTTTATTAGCTTATAAATATAGACTTTTTCTTTTGTTTAAAGATATTTTTGATTTGATTTATAAAATACTTAGAACTTTGTGTTAAACAACTCTTTAATCCTTATCTCTGGACATTCTATAAGATCTCAACAAGTTTAAGAAGGCTAAGATTAACGAACATTCTCATAATACAACGTTATCTTCGTAATTATCATTACTTCCGCTCCATAAAATCTTAATGATTGATTCTGCCCTTCTTAAGTTCAATCAGAAAAAGGTAATTTTGAGGCATTTTTCGGTTATATTTGATCCGGAAAGCCACCACCACCATCCATCCATGCACAAAAATTTTAACCAAAAAAACAATCCAAATCTAAGATTGGAGACCAAAATAAAAGGTAAAAGCTAAGATATCATGAAAATGACGGATGCGGAATTATAAGCAAGTAAGCACCATCGTGCATTGTTTTTGTTTTGGTTGAGGTCAGTCATTTTAATTTCTTATTTTTCTTTTGGCTCTTTTATGCGATAGGCATGACTTTTTTGGGTAAAAAACCCAAAGAAACATTGGGGACCAAAATACATGGCTCTCAACAAATCTCCAACGTCTATTGCACTCTTAGACCATCCACATCAATGAACCCCCTCTTAGGATTCAAGTTTTCATTTTTTATTATTATTATTATTTTTTTGATTTTTTTTAAAAAAAAATTAGACCAATCGCGGGCCGCCACGTGTCGTGTGGCCCGCACTACAGTGATGAACATGGTTCACTGTAGAGAGTCTGCAAGAGACATGTTCATCACTTTCTTTATTTTAATATTTTTTTCTGGAAAACTGTGTGAACCTCCCCATTGAACTCTCAATGGGGATGCTCTTGTGATTTTGTACAAATCAATGTCTCGTTATCAGCCAAATGCTTAGCGAATACGATGCTATTGCAATAGATATTCAAGCTCTCTTTAGAGTCAAATATTCAAGATCCACACAGGATCTTCGATTTATGTTTGATCTAGTATCTATATAACTATGAAATATCACTAAACATCTCTTCCTTTTATCCAGAATCAGATATGACGGAACCTAAACAATCCCTATAATAAATAAAAACTTTATAAAAGAAAAAATCGATCAAAGAAACCAAGAGTGAAGTCTGAGATCGCTTTCATTCCTCTCTCTTGGTGTTGTAGCACTCTTCTTTTATTTCCTTTTTAATGGTTTTAATTATATTTATAAACTACTCCCTCCGTTCCGTAATATTTGACGTTTGAGTGTTTTTGTTTTGTACCAATATATTTGACGTTTACAAATTCCCAAGCAAATAATGACAAAATATGATATTTTTTACCCTGACAAATGATAATGATATGAAGTCAATCTGGTATTAAACACTAATTGAAAAGGTTAAAATGGAAATTGTATCATCTTTACTAATTTACGTGCATACTTGTGAAACGTCATATAATAACGAACGGAGGGAGTAATGTTTAATGATATAGGACGTGATTATGACGTGACCGTATTAGTTTGCTAATTCTCATAGACAAAAGTATTAAAGATAACTTTCCAAGATCTTTGCTAATTAATGATTACAGTTCCTAATCAACTCAAGAATCTCTTATCAGTTTTGATGTTTTTTAAAGCCGAATGTTCGGACCAAACATGTCAATAACATCTTTTTGGATTACGGTTCGTTGGTTTCAAAAATAAGAGAGGGGAAAGGAGAAAGTTTAGATAGAGATTAATTGGTTTGGGCAGTGTTTTCAAGTCCAACAGGATCTGCGGTCTGACCGCCAAACCCGGTGATTCGATTAGTAATCTTATTTGGATTTAAAGAAATATCTACTAATTGAAAACTCGATAAAACCCACTAAAAAACCTTAGACCCTGATGATTTGACTATCATTTGAATCATCGGGTGAACCAATGAATTATTTTTATTAGGTTTTTAACTATATTATTAAATACTTTTTGTATACCCAAAATATGTAGTTAGATTTTAAATTTTAAATTTTTAGTTTTCTCATGAAATTATTGTTTTTGATGCTAATGTATACTCTATCTCCTTCAACTTTCTTTAAAATTTTGTTGATTTTTTATGTGTCAAAACTCCATTTGTTTTAATTTCTAGGTTCTAACTTTTATCATATAAACTTCATATTTATTCTAATCACATGCTTTTATTTTATTTTCTTGACTTTACATGTTTATAAATAAATAATCTTTTTTTGTTAATTAAATTTATTGATCTAATTTAATTTTTAAAAATCATATATAATAGTAACTAAACAATTTATTGATTTTGATGAACATTGCATTGTAAGAAAAATATATTGAACAAGGGTAGATATCTAAAACTTATGAGATTTAAGTTTTGTTATTCTTTACTATATGTTCCTACTCCTAATTTCTATTAAAAGGTTACTAAATAGTTTAATGTAATTTTAAATAATTATGTGTGAAATAAAAACAGTAAATTTAAAGATTTTCTAATTTTTGAGGAGATGTAAAATTTCTCCTATATTTTTAATAGTTAATATATAATTATTATTAAATTAATTAATGTATTAATCTGCGGTTTGCTCGTGGTTGACCCAGGTAAAGTGTCCGGTTCAGTATCCGCGTCGAGTTTAAACATTGGGTTTGGGTTAATTGAGAGGGTACGATGGATATTTCACTTAGTAAACAATAAGTTGAAAATGGGTGCATGTAAATGGATTTAAACAAAGATTCTAACCGGTAACTGTCATGAGAATATCAAGAACGAATAGGAATGGATGGAAACAAAATTATGGGAATAAAGAGGAATAACCATTCCTAATCAAATTTAATAAAAAATAAATTTGTTCAATAAATCTCTATATTAAAAGGAATGGAGAATGAATGGAAAGGAAAAAAATTATTCCTTATGAATAGTTAAAAGATTTAGGAACATTACATCTACGTTTGGCATATTGGTGAAACATCCAATGCGACACTAATACTCTGATATTTATTGGTTATCATCTTGCAACCAAAATCAACATAAAGGAGATTGGATATGAGAGCCGAGAAAGAGAGAAGAAAGTCCAGTTCATAATCTTAGCCATACCATACTACCATCTTCACATGTACTTGAGGACTTTTACACCAAATGCAATCCCTATGAAAGTTGCAATGGCGATACCAAATATTCCAGCAAGAATTCCTGGAACTATCAACGAGTTCCATCCCTTTGCAGTCGCCATTCCAGCTGCAGTGGTGGGTCCACCAACATTAGCATTTGATGCCAAAAGCAGCAACCTAAGCTCGATGTTTAGCAGCTTCCCTATGCCCAATATCACAGCGAGATGTGTCCCAATTTGGACCAAAGCAAACAAAAATATGCTCGGTGCTGTGTTGATCACCGTCCATATGTTTCCGCTCGCACCTATCACAGTGAAGAACACCTGAAAGAAAAAGGTAGTTTTGATATATACAAGTTCTTCAGAAAGTTTGTGTTGTTCTTGAAAATGAAGTATATAAAACTCTCTCTCAGACCTGCATAAGAATTAGAGCCATGGCTTCTCCAGATGGAGCAAGACGACCAAACTGTGAAGGAAAGATTGTTGCAAGAACAACAACCACAGCGGTTATCGCTGGCAAGCTACCCCCAGAAATCCCGAAATGCTTTGTTAGCAAAGCCCCTGCCTTGCATATAGCTAATGACACAGCTATTCCAGTAGCTATCAGCAGCACAGGGATTTTGTTTGTAGTTTCAGAATCTTTGTTCGTCTCTGCATCTGTAATATGTGAGAGAAGTCAGAATTAATAAACTAAATCTAACATGATCAGTGGAATGTACCAGAACACATGTGACATGGAAATTATCCATTCTTCTAACAAAACCCACTACTTACCATTAGTTGGTGGAGGTAAAGTTTCAGCAGGTATTTTGGAGCCTATAGCAAACAATGTTGTGAAATACACAGCGCAAATAACATTATCAGCAGCGAGTCCAGCAGCTAACACTGATGGTGAAACTGCGAGAGCATTAGCTATGGCAACATAGTTGACGGCTGGAGAGAAACAACAAAGTCAGTATAGTATCTTCGAGAAAGCTGGAAGGTACAAAATGGAAGCTAAGTTACCTCCACCGATATGCCTCCCCATGAGAGCAGCTGCAATCTTCCAACTATCCGGACCAAGTGCCTTCATTGGCACCAGATAGTAAGCCAGAGCTGTACCCACAGTTGTTGCAACTGTTTATGAAAACCAATGAAACAGCAAATGATCAAGCTTTGTGTTATAAATAATGAGCCTTTTTGATTTCCACAAGAGGACTGGTTCTTACTCGATCCAATCAAGAAAGCCAAGAGAAGTTTTCCAGTGGACTGAACCACACGGCGAAGGTCAGCTCTAAAAAGCAACAGAGGAACAGCTAAGGGAAGCAGAAAGTTCAAGACAACAGCAAACGCAGGAGCATCTGAAGAAATGATCCCAAGGTTACTAGCTGCAAGACCAATCAGTGTGCTCACCAACGCACCACTCACCGCACTTCCCACCTTCGTCTTCTCCGACCTGTAAAGCACGAAAGATATTAATCAAATCTTTGAATCAAAACCTACAATAAAATGAAAGGTGTGAAGAAGGCGTACCAGAGACCAAAAGCACCAGTGGCGAAGAGAGCAGTCCAAGTCCCCCACTCATCGTTACCAGATATCAGAGGCGTGCTCAATTGTGATCTCACAGTAACCGATCGGATCGGAGACGATACCTCCGGCGAGAGAAACCTGCCGCTACGAGAGAAGCTTAGCCGCGGCGAAGAGACTGGTTTAGAGGAGAACTCAGGAAGATCGTGTCGTGAAACAATGTGCGATCGGCGGCGAATTGATCCCGACGACGGCAACGAGATCGCTGACGCGTTCAGAAACGGCAAGCTCGAAGCCATATCGCGTCTTGCGTCTGCTTTAACGATGGAAAGTGACGAGTGAGAGAGGAGGGGAGATCGTTACTAAAGAGAGTAATAAGTGGACGACTTGTCGACTCCATACATAGTGCGTCAACTTTTCTCTTCAATATCATACTGACCCGAACCGACCCTGAAATCAAAATTGGTTCTCATTAAACCAAGTCTAATCAAACCAACCTCAAGATCATTATCTAAACCAGCCAATCTGTTTTCATTGCAGGTTATTTGAGCGTTGATTCTGGTTCAGGTAATAGAATAACCGGAACTAAGACCAGAACATATAATACTTTTGTTTAGAGGTGATCCGTTGTATTGTACCAATATTCTACCCAACACAAGAATCGTGACCAAGTCGTCATGGGATTAGACGAGAACATCTGAGATAAGTTTCCATACATATATTAAGAATTTGCGACTGACATCTTGTTGTTGAAGCGTGTAAATCAGATCGATATAAAAAAGAAAAGTTAAGGAAACTACATATATATACAATAAGACATGGAAGCGAGATAGATCTCTTTCCATAATTCTTAAAAAATCGCTTTGCAGTGAAACGAAATTGTACGAAAACGGAGCCGCAGGATATATCAATGGCAGATGATTCACGCTTCATTTATGAAACGCCCAATCGAACTACAACTTTACGAAACACTCTAGAATTTGTGAACTTACGCAAAGAGTATTTAAGGAAAAAAATCAGCGTTCAAGTTCAAATTTTGTAACTGATGAAAATGAATCATGTTAGTGAAAATCACTCGGATACCTCGGGAGTGGAGAGTTGAGAACTTTCTCCGCAAGATATTCTTCTTAGTTTGACTCGTTCTGATCTTTGCGAACATATAAACATTATGTTGTTTTATGACAAACTTCTTATCATTTAAACAAAAAACATCATGCCGTTTTTTAGAGATTAAACGGGGAAAACATCGAACTTAACTTGGCCCAAAAAAAAATATTTATTGGGCCAGATGCCCATCAAAACCCAAGCCTACGCCCATGCCGAGCCAGCTGGACGGCAGCAACGCGCGTGTGAGGGCCATCCTCTCTCTGACCTGTTTAATCAAGGTGAAGTGAGAGTGCATATATATACATCTCATTCTTCTTGTGTCTCCCCTATGTGGGACTTCTCTTCTTTCCTCTTCATTTATTTGTGCCACATGGGCTTGAAATAGATAGGTTCATTGCCTCATTTCTTTTCACATTTATCCATTAAGATAATTGGCCCAACAATCTCCACATAAATAGAAATGACTCTAAACATATGCAGACTCGATATACTCTAAAAACCTAAATTTATTCCAATCCTGACTAGACTAGACAGACTTATCGGGAGTGTTTGTGAAACAATTCACTGTGTTTGAGTTGGGGAATTTTTAAGCCTTGAACTACTCATTGTTAATATCTATCAGGTTTGCTTTACTAGAAGGTGAACATGATGTCTTTAACCATCCGGTGTTTTATGTAAACCAAGACTATTACTGGTTTTCATGAGTGAACTTAGAGAATATAGCTTGCATAACGCAGATTCATTTTATCGTAGAACTTAGTTCTCTATTGTGTTCATTGTGGCCCTGAACTATTCCTGGTTTTCATGAGTTGAACTTAGAGAATATAGCCTTGCATTCATTCTCCTAGAAACGGCCTCATTTCACACTCATTAGGTGATTGACCATGAAAAGTATTGAGTAATGCTCTGTTTAAGAAGCTATGAAATCATTAAAATATTATGCATTTCCTTTTCACATTCGTTAGCACTTTTTTCATCTTAGGTTACTAGGAAAGAGACTACTTTGTCTCAAGTACTTTAGTTAGATTCTGCTTGATTTTGTTTTCCCTTTGAACCTACTTCTTGGGATCTCCAGTTATGATGGGTAGGGTTACAGTCAAGCATCCTCATTCGTTATAGGCTCTAAACCCATTCCTTTTGATGATTTTGCAACAAAATTTTGTGGCAAACC
>JABAYD010035720.1:0-12963 GCA_014822095.1 Diplotaxis tenuifolia
GCATTTTCAGCTATTGGTTTTAATTTTTAGTTTTTAGTTTTGATTTTTGGTTTTCTTTACATTTATTTTTTTAAAAAAATAATCAGTAAATTATTTAATAAAAATAAAACAAACGGTATATTACGATTTCCAAAATCTATTACTTTTATAATTAGTAGATTTCCATATTTGTTAAGGAACGGTTAATATATGAAATTTATTGGTTTCATACAATAAGTAAATTTCTATAGTTCATATTTAATGATATCTAAATATACAAATTAATCGTGTTGGTTTAATTTAAGTAATACGGTTCAACCAACTATACGTCATATACTATTTGTAACGCTCTAGAAATGATCAAATATAAATGACAACTTGTATCAGTTGATAAAAGAAAGACTCAGTTTTAATAGAGTTGATTCAGTTGAAAAGCTTACAAAAGCTGCAAGTCCTTCTCCTTCAAAGCTATTGTTTCTTTCCCCACTAATCATCTCTAGAAGCATAACACCAAAGCTATATACATCAGATTTAGCTGAGATTTACCCGTGATTCAGGTATTCAGGAGCCATATATCCACTACATATATGCAAATTAATTCATGAATTGATATTGATCCAAGATTGCCTAAGAAGTCCATATACTTATACATGTCTTCAAGGTTGATTTATATATATATAATTACCGGGTTCCAGCTATTCTTCTTGTTTCAGCTCGAGTCTCTTCAGTGTCGAACAACCTTGCGGTCCCAGAGTCTGCAACCTTAGGGTTCATCTATGCATCTAACAGGATGTTGCTCGCCTTCAAGTCTCGGTGAATAATCTTCAGCTGAGAATCTTCATGAAGATAAAGAAGACCTCTTGCAATGCCTTCCATAATTCTGAATCTCAGCTCCCATGAAAGAAGTAAACGCCTATCTTCATCTGCACAGTTCAAAGAAACATTTGTTTGTCTAAATTTTCTATAATTAAAAACTGTTCTAAGTGGCAACTGTTTTTCAAAGGCTAACCAAAGATAAAGTGGTCAAGACTTGAATTATGGACAAGCTCATAGACGAGAATATCTTCATCTCCTTCACTGCATAAACCAATAAGCTTAACGAGATTCCTATGTTGGAGTCTTGTCAAGAGTGAAACCTCATTCTTAAACTCTATATCTCCCTGTCCTGAACCTTTTGATAATCTCTTCACCGCTATCTCTTGCCCGTTTGGTAATATTCCCTGAGACCGATTCTCAAGATTTGTTAACCATATAAGGCATCTCTAACCATTTTAATATAGACTATTGATTATTGAGTAAAGTCTTCTCTAATCTAAATGCATGTGAACTCCAAAATGGAGTAAAAATGAATACTCCACTAATTATATGCATCACTCTCTTTTTTATCATTTAATTAATACCAATCAATAATCACTCATTATTACAAGGATATGTTATTAATACCTTGTGGACAGTACCAAATCCACCTTGGCCAAGCTTATTTTCAGACGAGAAGTTATTGGTTGCTGTCAAGATCATATCAAGACTAAACCGTAGCATATGTTGACCATCAGACTCATAGTGCTCTTCACTATCAACTAAACGAAAAACAGAAAAAAGTTTCTCTCTAATCTCAGTATTAGAAAAACAATGATTGGTTCACTTTTTTTATTATAAATAAAATTTAATCACAAAATGTAAGTATATTCAGATACTCATATCATATTTACAAAAAAACCTCTTAATGAGTTTCTTAACCGATATTGTGTTAGATAGAAGTTCTCACATTGAAAATATGTATGAGAATTAAGTAATATATAAGTGATTTGGACCAATCCACTAGTTGCCAATTCTTTTTAAGTTGGAGGTCCAAAAAATTTAACGTAATATCAGAGTGGGCTGAGACCCTGATTCATTAATCCGCCCCGGACAGTGATCCGATAATTCCACTGGCTGATGGTTCATATAAAGCTAAGTTTCGCCGGGATAGATAGAAAAAAGAACATTATCTCAAAAAAATACGATGAATTTCGAGATTAAGGGTTATATCCACTATTATATCTTGAGAGATAGGAAAAAAGATTACACATTGAAAATATATAAGGGACTTGAATAATATATAAATAATTTGGGTCAATTTACTAGTTGTTAATTAATTATAAGTTAGACGCCAAAAAACTTAACAGATTGAACTTACCGTTGATTCCATTGCTTGATTTTCTCCTCCGAGCAAAGAACTTTATGAGACCGATCGATACAGAAACATTAATAAAAGTAAGAACCACAAATATCACGATGGTTACCCAAGACCTTGTGCTTCTTCCTGAAAATCATTAAACCATTTTTAGTCTGTAAACGTATTAATATCATGACTTACAAAGTTTGGCAGGGCTTGAACTCATATGTAATACCTTTCTTGTCTGTTTCAGAGCTCCTATTCTCCTGAGCCGGAGGTGCAGGAATTCTAGTAACATTACCTAAAGCACCATGGAATGTATAAAACTCCCACCTGAAAAAGCAGCTCGGACGATTGACCTTGCCTCCTTGCCTTCCCCAGAACTGTTTTTTAAATAACGTCGCACATTCGCTCAAACTCGGTAACTTCGGCTTCTATGGCACCATGGTACTTTAGTACCGAGGACGTTTCAGCATCCGTGGTAGCCTCGACAGTCCGGTTAACCATTCCATCCCACTCTTGTTCGAAAAGGGTCATGTTTTTAGATGGATCGATACCATGCGGACTTGGGTATAGAACAGCAGGTTCAAGCTCGAGGTTCCCAAAAGTTGAGTGGATTGAGGAACGTACAAGACAAGAAACATTGTCTTCAACGTCTTTGTCCCACGTGTAAGCTAGAATTCATTCGGTCTGGACAATCCTTATGTATACCCCGAATGGCACTTAGGACACAGTTGAAACAATCTTGTTAGTTGTAGCCTCTTTGGCAAAGGACCAGGGCCGGCGTTGGCCAAGCCGAATGAAACATACGCCATAGCTCCCAAAATTTCTGAAGAAAAATCTATATACATGGGCCCCAAAAAAAATTTTAGGCCCCCAAATTTTTTGAAATTTTTTTTAGATGACATCGTTTAAAATTTGCCTTAGACCCCCGGAATCTCAGAGCCTGACCCTGCAGAGGACAAGAGCATAAACTCTGTAGGGACTGTTGCCGAGTGAAGCCTTATAGAATCCACGGTTGGCAATTACTTTATCAGCAAGAGTAGTGAATATTTCCTCGCGATTCTGAACGTAAGTGGTGTTGTCGTTGTAAAAGCTACCGTCACACCCGACAGCGTTAACGACTTCGAGGTTTTGAAAGACAAGAAGAAGAAGAAAAGATAATAGAAAGATCATCAAAGCAAAGCATTTCCCCATTTTTTTAGAAATGATAATTTTTTTTTTTCATTTTTACTTGTTAATTCGTTATGGTATAGTACTATTTATATAGGTGAGATTACAAAACGAGTATTGGTTTACTTCCAAAAACTGAGAAGTATGTATTGGTTGATTTTCAATGATCGAAAATACCGAGAAAATTGCAGCTTCAGTTTTGGAAGTATTTACAATTCAATTAAAAAGATAAATATATTTCAAGAATCAACAAATTCAATCGCTTTAAGGGTTAGTCAAATACTAGGGTTTCTTTTTCTTTTCTTTTCCTTTTATGCAAAAAAGACAATATATGATCTTCACCAATATTTTGTTTTTGTTTTTGACCGTAAATTAAACGTTCTTGTTATAGATATGGATTTGGAATGCATATGATAATTTTGTTATCACAATTTTTTAACGCTGATTTACTATGATAGTACCATTATGAAAATATTACATAGATGATTCAACAACCGAAAATACTACCTCCCATACGGAATCTACATGTAAATGCATTACGTGGACTGTCCTATGAAGATTCATGTCTCGTAGAGTTTATTTATACTATGCTGAAAATTTCTTATATAACCTACATAATTGTTTAATAAATCGCTTTTACCGAAGATTGAAACTTAGACCTCATGATGTAGAAGCATTAATGAATGCATACGATAATTAGGTGTTCAATTTTTTTATAAGATACTTAGGTGTCCGTGTCTAACGTTGATGTGAGTCATAACTATGAGAAGACTTTTTGTTGAGTGATTGGTTGAGTTTTATCTCTGTTTTTATCTTTACTTGTTTTTAAATCAACAAATTTAAGTAATTAGATATTAATTTTTACTATAATTTTAATATTTTATTTACTTGCATACCTTTTCAAATGATTGATTTTAAATAATATAAATTTTATTTATAAGTAACTTATTTTTTAATATAAATTATTTTAATTAATATATATAGATCTCACCTATTCTATTTTACAATAAAAAAATTACCAATACAATTTTTTTTTTCCTTACAGATACAACCAAATTAACAACATCAAAAATTTATGCTAAAAAATCTAGGGAATTCTAGTCCAATATACATATCTAAGTCTATATTGGCAAACTATACATGATAAGACATATAAGGTTCGCTGACTACCCTAAACGTGGTGGATGGACGAATTTGTCCCTCCTTTCCCTGACGCAAATCCGGCTGACGCACTGACATACTAACGCGCTGACGCAACAGCTTTTTTACAGATTTTAATTTTTAATTTTTTTAATGTGATCATATTTTTTTTATATCCATCTCATTTCTTCATGTAATATTTTAATATTCATTAATATATTAATACATAAATTGTTTTGACTACTAAATTTAATACAAATTATATATAAATGTGAACATATATTTGTATATAGGTTTAGGTTTAAACAATATGTTATATAAAATTTAAACTATAATCATTGCTACATAGTTGATTAGTCATTATAACATGGTTCGTTAGCTGACACATGGTTTGTTATCTGCTATTTGGATTGTTACCATATATAACATGTTTCATTAGCTGATAATTGGATATCTGTTATTTTGATTATTACCATATATAACGACAAGCCTATGTATCATACCAACCATTTATCAATAATTTGATATCAAACTATATATAAGCTAATATAAACATGTATCATGTTACAAATAATTTATCAAATAACAAATGATTATCAAAAAATGTATATATTGACAAATTATGTATAAATCAATTTATCAAGTAACAAACCATGTATGAAACACTGTATATATCGACAAATCATTTACCAAAACATTTATCAGCTAATAAATTATGTATCAATTACTAACAAGTTTTTATACAATCTCAATTACTTGAATAACTTTGTCGCCTAGATAAGTTTGTGAAAAATGTGTTAACTCAATAATTTGATCATCATTAACGTTAATAATCCACTCATTTCCTTTTTCATATGGCTTTTTTGCATGGAAGAGATTTTAAATTTTATACTTTTCCAAAGTTTGTTGGTAAGAAAGAAAGAACAAAGGGATGAAAAATAAAAGATAAAGAGAAAGACAAAGGATTGTGTTGAAAAACTGAATTTAAGAAAGTTAAAAGAGAAAAGAAAAGAAAGAGACAGAATTTAAATGAATATGTCATGTCGAAAACAGACTTCGGTAACAGTTGGAGCAAAAGAATGCACTGAGTAGTGTATAGGGGTGTTTCTGTCTGGAATATATTATGTAAAAAGTGATGGTAGATGGCCAATATAAGTGCTAGCTAGGGCTATGAGCACCAATTATCTCAAAAATCTATATCAATATATCAATAGATTCTCGCGATTATAACAAACTCACCTACAACACAAATTTAATAGCTAATTTTTTATAGCCACAACCAAACCAATATAAAAGACTACGATGTATGTTTATGAACTGACGAGTTCCGATTACGTTGTAATAATTGAAGAATCTTCAATGTTCAAATGTGTAAGGGTAACCAAGGTTTGAACTTTTACTTTCATCCGTTCAAATGACGTGAGACATGGTACACGTTAGCTAAGAAGCCTGGACTGTGATTTTGTTTTCGGAAAAGTAATACGCAGACCAAAAAATATGATAGAAACGTGTAAAATATATTGACTCGAAATCTAGAGGATTTACCAAATATGACATAAAATTTGATTTTAAATGCAAATGTGTACCTTAATTTCAATCAAATGTAAAATTAACTCAAAAAGACTAGGAAGATTACAATCAACCCATTATGCAGGTAAGAAGACTTCTTCAAAGAATATTTTCCTAAGAATTGTTTCATACAACAGATCTTAAAAATATTTTGATGTGGAGAATATAAAAATCGTGTAATTATAAATATTGTAAATAATGTAAATTTAGATTTATTAAAGTTGAATTATTTTCAATATAGATGATTGAAAGTAGATTGAGTCATAATATTCTTTGGTTTAGGATTATGTAACATATGTTATTGTAATTTTTGTATTTTAAGGGTTAGATTTTGAAATCTTAACATTTTTAAAAAAATATTTAATTTTGAATTTTGTGTTTAGTTTTGTGTACATTAAACACTTTGTAAAACGATTTTAAGTTGAAATGAAGTTTTTGTTTGAAATTTAGTTAGTTATTCGATTGTAGGGTTTGGAAGACTTCTTGAAGACTTTTATGTAAGTATAAGTCTTCTAATAGAAAACTACATAAAAGTTTACATAAAAGTCTTATGTACCAAAAATATTAACCTAATTAATTTTTTTGTCTTCTTATATAAAGAAAATGTACACATTTTTTTCTTCCTCTCAAATGGGAGCAAGAAAAATGTAATGTTTCTCACTTTAAAACTCTCCAACCTCTATTTAAACTAACCGGAGCTTCTAACTCAGGTGGTAAAGGACTCAAAGCTTTGAGTACAGTCACATGGGTTTCGAATCCCGGCCACTGGGGAATTAACATTTCGGCATCGCCAGGGATAGAGGACCGACACGTGGCAACACGTGACTAATCCGGACCATTTACTAACTTATCTTGTTTTTGCAGATTTTTCATTACATGATTTTCATCTTTCACTCATTTAAAGGTAGATTTATAAAGGTAGATTTATAAATTTTTGGATAAGTTAGATTTTAATAAGTTGTAGATCAACATAAATGACTAGTTTCTTTATTATTTAAGCATAAACAACTATTTTGAAGTTTTTTACTTATTTGATATCATTTTAACATTTCTGGATATGCAGACTTTTCAGATCTAACTCAAACGTTAGAAAACTTCTCAGAAACTCAGAAGACTTCTCGGACGACTTCTGAGAAGTTTTCCAAAGTCTGAACATAAATAATTTTATCTAATTGGAATTTGTCTCCTTTATATAAAGAAAATTTACACATTTTTATTTTTTGTTATGTCTTTTCACTAATTTATCTTGTTTGTAAGTTTTTCACTATATAATTCTCATCTTTCACTATTTTAAAGGTGGATCTATGAAATTTAGATACGTATTTTTGTGTGATTTATGTGTTAAATTCTAAAATTTTGCAGATTCAACATAGTGTAGATTTTTTACTTATTATTTAAGTATTAAAAATATACTTTTGAAGTTTTATATATTTTGATGCAATTTGAACGTTTTTGGATATGCAGATGTTTTCAAATCTAAACTAGACTTTGGAAGACTTCCATAAAAGTTTTCCGAACCGAAAATATTTAAACTAAGTGAAAACTATATATAAGTTTAGACTAACCGGAATAATCTCAAACTCCATGTGTAATAAATGTTTTTATAGTTTGGTTTATGATTGCTCTGTGTTAATGAAAATAATTTGTTAAATATGTTCATGTCCATAAAAACATATTATTTGTCCAAAAGTACTTGTCATTATTGAAGTTATTGATACAACATACCAAGAAACATTTTGCCAAAGAAATTAAAACTAAGGGAGAAGACTTCTCAAGAAAACATAGTCAAATTCACAAAAGATCAAACAATACATAAGTCTTACTACAAAACTTTTCAGAAGACTTCACTAGAAGTCTTTCTTTATCACAATCAATAACATAAGACTTCTTAAAAAATTCTTAAAAGTTATAATTGGAAAAAAAGTTATGTCTTCTCTCAGAAGCCTCTCGAAAGACTTCTCTAGAAGCCTTCTTGGAAAACTTAGCACAAATTAAGTGTGAAATAATGTTTAAGCGGAAAATGAAAACTGAAGCTCGAAACTTAAATTTTAAATGCAAATTGAAATTTTAAATTTCATGAAAGTTAAAAGGTATATCTTATGATCTAAGAAGATAAATTAAACCATGACTTGTCATTTTTGAAGTTACTTAACACTATTGAAAGTTAAAAACATATCTTGAAGTTATTTAACATTATTACAAATACAAATTTTACAAAAAAAAAAGAACGTAGAAGACTTCCACATAAGTTTTCTCAGAAATCTTAAGTCATATCTCCTTAACTAGAAACAATAATAAGCATGAATGTTTGTAACCTCATAATTATCACCAATTAAGTTACTAAATTTTATTTCGAAACTCCAACATTGACTAACATACATGAAAATAAAAGTTTATTAAACATTGACGCATAAAAATTCCACGAAACTTATTTTTAGGTCCGTTTTGCAGGTGCAAAATTACAAAGAAAGACTTCGAGAGAAGTCTTCTCTACAACACACCTCTTAGGAAGTATTCATTTGTAAATATTAGCTTACTTTTACATTTTAAAAATTCACAAATATAACAGAAAAGACTTACCAAGAAATTTTCTCGAACACATATGTTAATTTTGAAATTGACCAAATTGTGTAAAAAAATTGACTTTATACAGAAGACTTCCTTGAAAGTCTTCCGACAGAAGACTTTCTTGAAAATTTTTCCAACTGTTACATGAAGTCTGGTCACAGTCGCTGGAAGTCTGACCAGGTAACTTTTGCAATTGACTATATTTGACTTTTCAGAAAAGACTTATGTGGAAGTTTTCTCGCAGAAAAATTCCGTGGAAATCTTCTTCAATAACTAAAGGTTTAACCAGAATCTTGGAATAAAAATCGAGAAGACTTTCCTAGAAGTCTTTTGGCGGAAGACTTTCGTGGAAGTATTTTAATTAAAATTAAATGTTGTACTTTAATTTGTCAATTCTAAAACTGACATATGCGGACTTCCACTGACAATGAATAGATTTCATGTAATAATTAATTGAGAAGAAGTCTTCTATGGAAAGTCAATTGTTGACACGATTCGGTGTATTGCAAAACTAACTTGCTTATCTGAGAAGATTTTCAAGGAAGTCTATTCATTTTTTTAACAAAGAAAAGTTAGAAGACTTCCAGAGAAATCTTCTCTAAAAAATACATAGACAGTCAATTGTAAAACTAACATATCTTAGAAGATTTCCGTAGAAGTCTTGTTGGTGTTGAAGACTTTAGGGAAATCTTCTTTGCGAAACATATTTAAAAAAATAAAAATCATTCTTAGATCCAATGACGTTCATGTTAGTTTTTCTAAGTACACATAATTTCTTAATAAAAGTTAAACACTCATTATTGACAAAGTGTCATGAACTTGAATAACTCCAATAAGTATATAAATTTTGAAGTCAAAATTTTGAAATTTTGGGAGGAAATAGGAGAGGAAGTGAAAGAAAAATGGTTGTGTGTGTAAGAAATATGAATATGAGATGTTGAATTTAGGTGCATATTTAGCTTGAAATTGATTGTTCATGGTGGTTGGTATGTTGAAGATAATGGCAATATTGTAAATAAAGAAGAGTATGAGGATGATTAAGTAAAACAAGTAATTTTTTAAAAAAATGGCATTTTCGTGAATAGTTTGAATTTCTAGGGTAAAAAGGGAAAATACAAATTTCAAAAAAAATATCATGGATTACTATTCCATTTTACTTTTTGTTTTGAGTCATATTTGCAAAGCCACCCCAAAATCGAAGAGTCAAAGGTAATTTGTATGAAAATGATTTATTAAAACATAAATTCTAAAAACTATTTCAAATTTAAAGTTATTGAATTGACATTTTATAAAGTATTCTAAAATTCAGTGTTTAAGTTATGTGTTTCTAAAGTTTTCTATTGATTTTATAATATTAAAATTCAAATCACATGGTTTTATGTGAAATTCAAGTTATTTAATCGAAATCATATAAACTATCTAATTCTCATAAAACAGTATAAATTTCATTATAAAGTCAAATTGATTACGTTAACCGGAAGATATCAAGACGTTTAAAGGGAGTTTCCATAACTCGACAATCATTTATGTACCAAAAACTTTGAATTCACAGGTGGACAGTCTAGCACGCAGTGCCAGAAAACAATCGTATTTTGTTGTTCACATGAATACAAAACTAAATGTTTGGTTTGCAAAGTCAATATGAATTCGTTCTTTGATGTCAAAAAAAGTTTAATTGATCACACTTTAGATTTGAATACACTCATATATTTTTTGTCTCCTGCCAACAATTTATAGTTAAATTTGTTAAATAAAACAAAAGTTATATTATTTATTAATACATGTACCTACTGAAATATTTTCTTTATCATTCCGTTCCAAAATGATGCATGTTTTCACGCACATAGAACTTTATTATTCATAGATTATTTTGTGACTGACCGTTCCACAACTTTTATTTAATCAAAAATTAATAAATACAACTAAAATTGTTCACTCCTTACAAAATAAAACTGTTTTGAAAAAGTACTGTTTAAATATTTACTATCCAATCCTTTTCATGTTTTACGGAAAACATACTCTCCACCATTAGTATTGCTCTTTTTATTATTATATTGTTCTATAAAACTATGATTGATTAGACTTTAAATTAGGGCTTTAACTTTACTAAAGCTATTTTTCGAGCTACGAATTTTGAATTTGTTAAATTCAAAATTTTGTTTATATATACATTTTTGCGTAATATATTATTTATACCTATATTTGGAATAGTTATTTTTCTTACCAATTTAAGTTGAGCATTGTAATACTTTCCAAATTTTAATTTGAGATTTTAAATTTTTAGTTTGTTTCAATTAATTGAGTCATAGATTTTATGTTATTGTAAAACAGATTTACAAAAAGAACACAATTAAAATAAAAAATATGATGAAAGTAAATTGAGTTTTTGTATAATTTTTAATATAAATAGTTTTCTTTATTTTTAAGTTTTTATTTGACGCTTATAAAAGTATTGAAATTTATCAGTGTTATTTTTTTATTTGAAGCTCATACAGTTTGGGTTTTAGTTAAAATGTTATGATAAATGTTACATGGGAACGAATTCTAATATAGTTTTTTCAATTAGTTACACTTTTATTCTATTTGTATTTAACCCTCTAGGTTTGTTTCAAAAGTTTATATATTCTCTAATATTTTTCTTACACAATTTTGTATGTATTTGATTAACGCTACTGATCATGCTTAATAATCACAACGGTCCAAAAATTCTTCTTCCATTTAGGGTATGACTGGTTGAAACACAACAATTGCGAGAATAACGATTTGTACGACTAGTTCAGCTGTTAGAAATCAATGCGTTTGCTACATATTTATTATTGATTGACCATGAGATACTGCAGCAGTTTAGTAATATATTACAAATATTAACACAATATAACATTGTTACAATATAGAAACATATTATTATAATAAAATATGCTATTATTAATATAGTATAATATAATTAATAACAATATTATGATTATTTATTTTAAAATTTAGATGAAATTTATAATTACAATAAAATTTGTGTTAGATCTTTTACAATAATATTTTATTTCGTTAAATATATATATATATATATATTATTGCTTAAAATTATAGTGAATATTTTTCGTTTAAAGTTTTTATAATATAAGTTAGGATAACGTTAGTAATTTAAATTTAAAGATGATATATATATATATATATATATATTTATTTATAATATTTTAATATTAAAACTTTAATTTTAATTTTAAAATAGTTTTATATTTATTTATCTATTTGTAACCGCAAATGCTAGCATGAACCAGCTTTCGCTTTTAAGAGATTTGGAGATGTTCTAACCATTTATAATGTTATTATTGCAAAACACCAGCTGCCAATAACCGCTGCCTTTGTGGGTGGTGGTGGAGAAACAAGTCAGACCCTTCAAATTTCTAATCTCACCACAGCTCGCTGTGCCTAACTTCTTGATACTGATGTGAGTCAAAGGCTTTTTTTTTTTTTGTCAAAGGCTTTTTTCAGTTAACAAATTATTTTCTATCTCCATGTCCTATGGTTGCTGATCCAATTTAAGTGACATTTATATGCTGTTGGTATCCGACAGTAAGCAGCTGTGAATTTCACAGCCCGTTATGTCCAAAAAACCAATAGCGGTCCTGACTTTTATTAAAAAGTTTAGACGAGTTATTGATAACTTACCGAGGATTAGGTGTTTTTATTGGTATTTCCTCGATTTTTTTTTGACAAAACTGATCTGTTGATATTTCCTCAGAAAACTGATCTAGTTTTTGTGTGACTGATCTGCTGAATATGGTAACAACTGGTAAAGAACGAGTATAGTCTCATTCACTCAAGCTATATCAAGAAAGAGAGTCACTCGTCTGTGTATCGCCTTTCTCTGAGTAGTTAAAACGAATAGATATCATCTTAGAAGGCTATCACATCTGTCTTAATAGTTAGTTTTTTAGGGGTTTAATGAAAGAATATGCTATTTGGTTTCTGTTACCATGTTTTTTCCCCATACTCTGTTTTTTTTGTAAAGAATTACAGAGTGTCAGTAATTTCCTATGGTAACACTTCCCGAGGATTTGACGACATCCAATTTTCCGGGAGTCAAACTCCGATGACTTGCTATTTCTAGGAACGTCATCGGAAACCGTCCAGTCCCACAACTTTTCGAATTGCGAGAATTGTGTTGGTCGGGTATGAGGCATTTTCCTTGTATGTGTGAGAACCCTTCATATAAAACAATTTTTTTTTTCAATCTGACATTCTTAAACGTACACATAACTCTTTCTGAATAAACGTTATTAATATCAATGAGAAAATCTTTCCAAGATAGTAAAAACAAATAAATATGCGTATGTTTATGATACTAGGCATTAACCAATACAAGTACAGAAGCCATCCAC
>JABAYD010035721.1:1836-15299 GCA_014822095.1 Diplotaxis tenuifolia
TTTTATATATATGTGTGTGTGTCTGTGTGCGCGTGTGTGTTTTTCTTATAGTGTGATCACTTTATATTGTAATTAATATATAAAATAATTACTTTATAGTTTCAGTTGCCACTTATGTTCTATTATAAAATCTAATTACTATGATAATAACAGAATATCCAACCGTATTGAAGGAAAATTATTTCTTCGGAGATAACCTTTTGCGTTAATAAATCAAGCTGTGGTTGATGTTTTTAAAATTTCAAATATTTAAAAAAAAATTCAAGTTGTTCTATTAAATATAAAAAAATCGTACAACTGGTTTGAAAAAAAAAATACAAAATCAGTTTTATTATTATATGAATATAAAAATTCACCAGTGAAAAATGGTCAAAAAATATAAAACCAAATTTCAGTTCTATAATTTTAAATATAAATTAATATAATATATATTCAATTCTAATATTACTATTAAAATTAAAAGATCATTTTTTAATCCCACATCATAAAACGGATCAGAAACCTAAAATAGAAAAATAAAAAAATGGTTTATAATGTATTTCACAAAATAAGTTTACATATTTTATTTATAAATTAAAGATTAAAAAAAATAAAAATTAAAAACTTTAATCAAATACTTCTCATCTAAATTTTAATTATTTTAATTAAACTAGTATATCGTGTGAGTCATAATTGTTTTCAATGCCAATAGTTTAAAAAACCTTGAAAAAAATTCAAACTTCAAAACATATATAAATAATATATGGGTTATTATTTATAGTAAAATATTTAAATAAAAATAGTTGAGGAAAATATAGTTGGTTTGTTAAAGTATCAGAGGTCTATTGGTTATAGTCAGTAGATAATCAAAATTAACATATATGTGCACATATATACAAGTTTATCTTTTTGATAATTATTATTATATCAGATTGTAGAGTATGTAATATAATTATTTAAGTATATATAAATATATTTTGTAAAAATATAAAACAGTATTTCATATCCTATACCATAACTAAAAACAATCAACACAATCATATTTGTTTTCATATTATATCGATATATAATTTAATAATATGATTATATAGAAATATTTTTAATAAATAAAAGGGAAAATTCTCATATTATATAAAAAAAAATAAAAAATAATAGATTGATTGCAACCAAAATTTTGAATATACAAATTTATTATTAATTTTTATATTGAAGAGACATACCTAAAATTTTCTCTTCAGTAATCATTAATCAGACAATATATATGAAATTTTATTATCAAGTACTTAATCAGATAATAGAATAGATATATATATGAAATGTTTTTTTATATCGAAGAGACATACAAAAACACCTAAAATGATTATGTCTACATGCACAGACAAACTTTTATTATTAATTATCTTTAAAATGAATATTGAAGACAAAATATCTCATATTATATACAAAAAATAAATAAAAATAATAGATTTATTTCGACCAAAACTTTAAATATAAAACAAATATTATTAACTTTTAA
Organism: Diplotaxis tenuifolia; assembly: GCA_014822095.1. Classification (NCBI taxonomy): domain Eukaryota; kingdom Viridiplantae; phylum Streptophyta; class Magnoliopsida; order Brassicales; family Brassicaceae; genus Diplotaxis; species Diplotaxis tenuifolia. The sequence goes on from JABAYD010035721.1 coordinate 3,332, forward strand.
ATGTAAAATAGCTTTAAATTTGCGGATTTTTATTATATTAATTTATAATCAATAATATAATTTAATAAAAATATATTATTAAGGATAACAAAAACATATGAGTTATAGTTTACTAGGTGTTACCAACTTACCATGCACCATGTGCAGAAATAATAATTTTAAAAATAAAATTATATTTAAAAATAAAATTTCAGTTTACATTATTAATTATATGTTAACTATATTTTAAAATTAAGATAAAATAAATAAATTTTACCTAAATTTACATTTTAAAATATATATGTATATATTAAAATTATATTCTTGGAAAGAATTTTTTTATCTTTTGTTTGATTAAAATATGTTAAATAGGATTTTACATTGAAGAAAAAGTGTATTATGAAAATATAAAATTGAATAATATTTCTAAAATTTATAGATGTATAAATAAACTAATGGTATTGAGGTTAGAAAATTACAATTTTTATAGATCCTGCATAAAAGTTTGAAGAATTTTATTAATAAAAATTCTATAATTATAAAAAATAAACTTAAACAATATTACAAAATTTAAATATTATTATATTTATATTTCTACTATTATTTTATTTTTTATTATATTAATAATGATTTCTAAGTTATTATTATATTTTAAAAAGATTTAACAAAAATATAAATTAACATTAAATGTAAATTTCCATGCCACATTTGAATTCAAACCATGACATCATTATTAGTGGGAATTTCATCATTTTATGGTAAAATTGATTGAGATAATGACACATGTCAAAATCATTTTACAAATAATGTATAAGGGATTATCAAATACTTAATCAGATAGTATATATGAAATATTTTTTATTTGTAAATATATCTCTATCTTTATGTATTTTTATTATATTAGTTTATCTATCTTTTATTTTTAAATATATTTTTAGTTACTGATACTTAATCAGATAAATTATATATGAATTGTTTTAATATTTGTAAAATAGATTTCAATTTTTAAGAATTTTATTATATTAATTGATAATAAATTATATGATTTGAAAGAATAAATTTTGACAAGGATAACAAAGATAAGTGAGTTACCTTTTATTTTACATAATTTAGTTTTTGTAAAATATGTTGTGTTTTTCGCCCGTTTTTACTATATTAACTTATAATTAATTGTCTGATTTAAAAAATAAAATTTATAAAGGATAACAGAAACTCATTAAATATCTATCTATTATTTCAAATTCCATTTTATTCTTTTGTTGAATTTTTGTAGATATGAATTTATAATCGATTATTTCATTTAATAAATAAATTCAAATCATTCATTAAGAGTATCAATCATTTTAGTCATTCTCGATTTTAACGTGATAAATTATCTTCACAAATAATACTATTTATATGATAAAAATAATAATAAATAATATATTAGTCTTACAAAACATTTTAGCAGTCAAAATTATTTATGTCATCAAATAATCTTAATTTAAGCTAAATATATCATCACTGCATATGGAAGCTAGTCATATAGGTTTCTGAAGACACAAACCATCATGGGAAATCTATACTAGAATTTAGAAAATATTGGATGGTTCACATATGTAGAATCGAGACTTAACTAAAACAAAGGCACACAAAGTAATTTCGAAAACATGTATTTCTTTATCAGAGATTTTCCAAACAATCTCTTACAAACTCGATTAATCATAATTACAAGAGGATGTCACACATGACTCGATAATGATCAATTCTAATTTACTGACTTTGTGATTCAACACTAGTTGATTACGGCCCTCAGTTCAACATGAAACCCTAACTCTTTGTTTCTTTTTGAGAAATACAATTTCAAAGGCACAAACAACAATCATCACTTGCTGACTACGTCTCTCGGTTCAACATAAAACCCTAACCATTTTTGTTTCTTTTTGAGAATTACAATTTCAAAAGGCACAAACAACAATCATAGGTAAAAACCTAAATATATATATATATATATCAAATATTCTTTTATCTAAAATTCTATTTAATATATTTTAGCATCACTAAATATTTTAAATTTTTATTTAATAATATTTTTATGTTAACCATGTCAACCAACCACACCAATAAAAATCTTACATCACACATTTTTGGCAACTAATTTTCATTTTTACAAAGTGTTTATTACACATTATTTTCCATTTGCAACACGAATACACTAACCAACAAATTTTCACCTATGTCAACCTATCAACCTTCAATTTCTTGAGGTTACAGTCTCCTCTGTTATTTACAGAATTTTATAACTCAATCTCAATAACATTTATGCTCAACATACATCATGCATCCCATCAAAGAATTATATTGAACTCCTCTGAATCATGAATCAACAAATTAGAGGCAATTGCTCTATAGCCCCCATATGTCTAGATTCAATCTTGAAAGGAGCCATTCTATTTTTATTTTAGTTTTGAATTATTTTTAATGTGAAAATAAGGTAAATTACATATTTACCTTTCCATTCTCTAACCTAATCTAAAATTTGGAACCGCCGATAGTTTATTCTTTCATTTTCTTCTCTGCGATTGTTCTTATTCTGGCCTAATCTCATTTTCTGGAAAAAAAAAATTTATTTGTTCTTCTTTCGTCATCTCTTCTTTCTTCGCCTTTCTCATTTTCTCTGCAAAAACTAGAAGAAAAACAGATTCGTAATAACGCAAGCTTGAAGCGACGACGAAGAAGATGAAAAATGGATAAAGAGATTGGATCCACGGTGGCTCACAGCCTGATGTAATAATGAAGAAGGTGATGAAAGCGAAATAAGAGTTCCGATACATTTTAGATCTACTTGGTTTTAGGGTTCTTATTGTTCAAGACTTTTTGAATTTAATATTGTTAAATATATTCTTGAGTTGTTTTATGGTTCAGAGTTCTTATGTTTCTTGTTTCCCCTTTGAAGGAATTTTTTGTTTTTGTTTTTAGTTGGTTCATTTTCAGATCTGGATTTAGTATAACTCGGTGTTACTAACTCAGTAGTATTCACTATAACTAACTCAAATGATAGTCAGTATTACATAGTATAATCAGTATAACTTAGTCAAACTTGGTATAACTAACTCAATAGTACCCAATATTACGTAGTATAACCAGTATAACTGTGTAAAACTCGGTATAACTACATTTAATAGTATTCAGTATAATCCAGTATAACTCGGTATAACTACGTATTACTTAGTAGAACGAAGTATAACTAAGTAAAACTATACAGTATAATGTAGAATCTGAAATTTGAAATTTTGAAAATTTGAAAATTTGAAAATTGGAAAATTGGAAATTCTGAAAATTTGAAAACTGAAATTTCTTATTTAAAAAATTCGAAAAAATAAAAGGACAAAATTGGATTTTCTATATTTTATTAAAGTAATTGGGGCATAGAGGATTTGAGAAGCCCATAGAAGATTGGCTCTAAACAATTGGAGGCACGGAAGGTGATGACTCAACAAATTAACAAGTGTCTCATGCTAGAGTGAAAACTATGTGAAAATATTCATGATACTTTTTGGAACATCAACTCTTTCGATGTCTTCTAATCCACTGAAATGGTTGTTCATATCTAAAATTCTCAAACACTTTTTGATCATTTCCTGTGTGTCTTAAACACTAATACCTAAAAGTAAATGATGTCTATATGTAAAATAACAAATAACATTAATGATTCAAACGAAGAGGTTATCTTCCGTTCTTTGTAACATCTTGCATAAAATCATTGCTGTCCCAAACATTGAAGGGGCTTAAAGCTTTTCTAAACATGAGAATATATATGCAGTGGTTGCGGTATGGTTTTGAACCAGAGATAGTGAGGTCTAACTTCTTTTGCTTAACCATTTTAGTTAGACTTAAATTTGGAAAATGTGCCCCATATCTTGTTATTATATGAACAAAACTTAGATTCACTGTCTAGGATGAACTTTTAAATTCACTACTTCTTTTATCACTAATCAAATTGCAACCTAAATTACTAATTAAAAAAATTATAATAGTAGAAAAAAATAATATCACCAATTTGAACGCCTCTAAACCCTAAAACTAAACTCTAAATCCTGAATTCTAAATCTTAAAACCTAACTCTAAACCCAAACCCAAAACCCTAAATCCAAACCTTAGAACCTAAATTTTAAACCAAAACTCTAAATTCTAAATTCAAACCTATACTCTTAGACTGAGTTGGGTTGGAAGCACAAAATTTTTTGAGGCCTATATAAATAAAAATAGAAAATTTTCAAGCTGAGAGTCGAACACATGATCTCATATAAGGGGAAAATTAACGTATTACCACTGGACTAAGCACATTTTGTGTTTAAAAAATTGGCCGACTGGCAACAATACCAGAAGTTACAACCAACTCAGCACAAGCACTTTCCACGAAATTGGAGCCACAGTGAATCAGACAACCGAACCCGGTAGATTGGGTAGTACCCGATGATCAGTTCTTCAAGACTGGCTCTTTAAGAATAGCCCCTGAAAGACCTACTTGACTGCGGCCTCCATGGATAGAGAGCAGCACAAGAGCAAGCACATGCGCATAGACAATAGACGAGCTTTATTTGGAGAGAAGGACAACCCGCAAATGATTGAATAACGCCTAATATTTTTATTATTTTAGTTAGAATATAAAATTAGAATATATATTTTTTATTAATTTTAGTTAGAATATAGATGCAGAGATATGCTAACTATCGTACTCTTTGAAAATCAGTTCTTATTTATTATTTATTTTAAATGTATACTTAAAATGTCTACACATATTAACTATGATTTTAATCATAGTGAGGGAAAATATTCAAATGATGGTTTTCGAACTGAAATATGAGTTGCCCAACCACCTATATGTTTCTTTTTTTCAAAAAAAAAACTAGGTTAACATCTGAGTTGCTCAACTTTTGAGTTTACCACGCAAAGAGTTGCTCAACTTTTGAGCATCTGAATAAATGAAAAATAGGTTAACATATAAGTTGCTCAACCACGTAAAGATTTGAATAAATGAAATATAGGTTAAAATCTGAGTTTGCTGAACTGAATGAAATATGAGTTCCTCAACTTTTGTTTTATGGAATTAAACAACCAATTTGAAGTCAAGAGCGTGGAGGGGGAGAATAAATACACAACTTCAAGATATATGTGGACCACAACCTAATGGGCCGGGCGGTGGGTGCAAGTGACGTAGAAGAGTGGGAAAATACAGGGGTTTACTGTATTAAAATCTGGGAAATTCAAGATTCAAATAAATCCAAAAATATTGAGATTTGAGTAAATCTTTAAAAAAACTAAATACTTATTCAAAATATTATTTTTTATTTTTTAATTACTATAATCTAATATTTATCCTTTTATTAAATATATAAATATAAAATAGTTTTTTAAATCGATTTTCAAATGATTTTTTATTTTATTTCCATTGCATACATTTTTTTTTAAATGTGAACTGAATTTTTTAATTTCGATTCATATTTCAGTGTTTTGATTCCTTGCCTTTTCGTTGAACAAATATCATCCAAATTCCAACAAATTTCATTTGATAACTTTGATTGTCAAAATCCATATTTTTAATAAGCTGAAATTTGAGACAATTTATACAAATGATCAATTCAATAATTTTGAATTTCCTAGAATCCACATAATTTTATCAGATTTCTCATAGAGTGACGTACATCAGAAGATTTTTTGCAGTTGTATTATGGGATTCATCACGTTATAGAACTGTCGCAATACGGAACATATTTGGATTAAGAAAGAAGATAATATATCGATTATGATATTGTATCATCCCTTTCTTAAACTTTAGTATAATCTTTCATTTTATTATTTACAATTTTCAGCTCTCCATAGTCTTACTACAAACGTGTCATCTCATCTTGAGGAGATACCTGATATGCCGTCAATAGTCATACCTGCTCAGACATATCAATCACCAATACCACTGGTTCCTCTTCCAACAACTACTAATACAGTGCCAACAACTTCTTCTGCAGCACATGATACGACTGCACCTGATACAACGACATCCACATCCCCTGCTGGAACAACTTCAGAAACACAACAACCTGAAGCACCAGAACATCCGCCTCCACGCATACGTACCAGGAACCGAAAGCCTATTAACAAGCTCAACCTTCATGCCACTGACCAACAAACAACATAGACCATACCTACATCTGTTGCACATGCTCTCAAAGATCCCCGGTGGAGAGCTGCAATGCAGGCTGAGATAGATTCTTTATTTTGAAAAAAAAAATTATACTCTAGGCACACCTGAAATGGCTTTCAACAGTGTTGGATGCAGGTAGATGTTCACAATTAATAAAAACTACCAAATGGAGCTGTTGACATAGTCAACGCGCATCTTGTAGCTAAGAAGTTTAATTAAAGGCCAAGAATCGATTTCCATGACACTTTCAGTTGTAAAGCATGCTACAATTAGACAAGTTCTCAGTGTTGCTATCTCACGCCAGTGGCCTCTCAGACAGTTGGATGTCAACAATGCCTTCTTGCAAGGCAAGCTTAAAAATGATGTGTTCATGATCCAACCACCGGGCTTCCAAGATCCATCCAACCCCACAACAGTTTGTAAACTACACAAAGCAATATATGGATATATGGCCTCAAATAAGCTCTTATGGCTTGGTACAATGAGCTCAAGACAATCCTCCTCCACTCAGGGTTCACAAACTCCTTAGATGATGTATATATATTGGTTTACAATCACAACAATATCATCCTGTACATGCTCGTCTACGTTGATGACTTGATCATCACATGAAGAAACATTAATCTCCTAACACAAATTCATTCAATCTCTCTCAACTCGTTTCTTTCTTAAATATGTTGGTTCTTTATCTTATTTTCTAGGCATGGAAGTTCAACGTAACTCACAAAGCCTTTACCTAACACAAACTCGTAATATTACAGATTTTCTCCACAAGACAAATATGTCGATGCAAAGCCAATGCCAAGTCCGATGTGCTCTTCAACGATGTTAACACTTCAGAGCAGTGACCCACTACTTTCAGGCACAAAGTGCCGAACCGTCATTGGAAGTCTCCAGTATATCACACTCACAAGACCCATTGCCTATGCTGTCAAAAAATTCTGTCAGTTCATGCATCTTCCCCCGCACTGATCATTGGATGGCTGCAAAGTGTATACTACGTTACTTGGCATGCACTCCTCACAAAGACATTTTCTTCTCATCACACAACACACTGTCTCTCCACCCCTTCACAAACGCCGACTGGGTAGGGAACAGAGATGACTACATTTTGGATGGATCCTACATCGTCTACTTTGGCAAACATTCAGTTGCGTGGTCTTCCAAGAAACAAACCAGCATGTCTCTACCGAAGCAGAATGCCGATCGATTTCTTCCATGAGTGTTGAGGTATGTTGGACTTTATCTTTACTCTGTAAACTTTGGGATCAAGTTGACCTCCACTCCAACCATTTACTCAGACAACAAAGGTGTTACTTACTTAAGTGAAAATTCAGTCTTCTACTCTCGGATAAAGCACTTAGCTCAAGATTATTCGTTCGTCAACAAGTACAGTCAGGCTTTGTTTGAGTTGCACGTCTCATAGATCAGTTAGTTGACATCATGATGAAATCTCTCTCTCTCTCTCTCTCTCTCTCACGATCGCTTCAACAACATGGCTAGCAAGATTGAACTCACCAATGGTGCTCTATTTTGAGGGAGTATGTTAGAATATTCCAGCAATCTCCTAAATTGATACAACCTTTAACTCCCTGTAAATGCACAATATATTATTTCCCTATACTCTGCTTCCGCTCATGTTTATATGTTTAAGATAAATCTATCAAAAAGATCATCTTCTATATTCAACATTTTCTTACACCATGTGTAGAGATAAATTTTTGAATTTAAAATAAATTTTATTATGTATATCAATATTTTAATATAAATTTTTATTTTGTTAAACGTAAACTTAAGATTATAAAGTTATCAAAAATGCACATAAACACCACATATATATATATATATATATATATATATATATATATTAATGATATGCTATTTTATCCACTGGATATTTTATACATGTGTGGAAGCACCGTATTTTTATGGTTAAGAGAGCTGGAAGAGTAACTGTCCTTTCTCATACGTGAGGTTGAACAGCTTCAGCAAAATCACGAACTCTTATTACAACAACTACCATCCAAGTTATTATCACCATCAATACTCTGTTTTCTCTCCGAGATCTCTTGTTTCCGGAAGATTCTATGATTTGAGATTCGATACTCATTTCTTGGATTCGTGTTTCTTCTGTAAGAAACCACTCGGTGATAACAGAGATATCTACATGTACAGATAAACTTTTAGATATATACATCAGATCTCGTTTTAATTTTTCTTATTAGGCATGCAAATGATTCATGGGTCTGATTCAGTTTTGATTTTTAATTGTGTGTGCGTAATTGCAGAGGAGAGATACCGTTTTGCAGTGAAGAGTGTAGACAAGAACAGATAGAGATAGATGAAGTGAAAGAGAAGAAACAGAATCTGTCTTATTCTGTGAAATCAGCAATGAGGAGAAAAGAACAACGAAGCTCTTCTTCTTCTCCAACTAGATCTCGTGATTATGCATGTCACAACGGAACTGTTGCTGCTGCTTGAATTTCTGAATCTGATGATAACTTTGGAAAGTATAATAATACTAATAAAAGGAAAAGTAAAAAACAAAAACAAGAGAAGAAGTGAGATTGTGTAAGTGTCGAATCTGGTATTGGGATTCTCTTTTGATCTTTTTCTAAATCTGAATATCATTTTGCTTTAGCTTGAAGTTTCAGGGAAAGCTAAAGATCCATCAGCTTCCTTTAGTTTTTTTTTCAACTTTAAAAGTTTTGGGAGTATATGAGAAGAGAGAAATTGTAAATGAATGCAAGAGTGATATTAATGTTCTTGCATACAGACCAACAGTGTTACACGTTCAACCATGAAAATATATATACAAGATGTTAAAATTTCTACTCTTTATTCTATGTTTTGGCAAACCAAGCTTGGTGTTTTGTCTGATAGTATCAATTTTTTTTTGCTTAGTCACATGAGCTGTTTACCAACGTAACTACGCAAGTATTCATAATAAATTCCAATACAACCATCATTTGAACGTGTAGCGATTCATACCATACTTCTTGTTCATGGAAACAGAAAGTTAGATGAGACATAACTTGTAACAAACCATTTCCAATTTTCCATGTATCTGATAAATATTCATTTTCCTTCCTAATTTGCATTTACTAACTTATTTGTATATGCGAAAAAATTCCAAACTCAAAAATCATCCTGCATCTCTAACTCCTCTCAAATTCTCTCCTTCACAGGTTCTGTCCCTCGACTATTGCTGCTCACCTGACTACTTTTCTTACTACCAGTTTCTTCAATAATCTTCCTTAATCTCTCCACTACAATCTCCATCGTCGGCCGCTCTTTATCATTCTTTTTGAGACATAGATCAGCCAGTTTAGCTAAACTCCTTGCTTCAACAGATGGATAGTTATTGCGTAGCCGTGGGTCAACGATCATGCTGAAGCGTTGACTATCAGCAGGATACTGTTTGACCCATTCCACTAGACTTCGTTCAGTGACTGGCTTGTTCCTCTCAACAGTTCGGCGTCCGGTTATGATCTCGTACAGCACAATACCGAAGCTATAGACATCACTCTTTAACCGTAGATGGCCTGTTTGCACGTATTCAGGAGCTGCATAGCCCTGTGTTCCAACTTTCTATAAAGAGAACCAAGAAAAACATCAAACAATTCATCATCTAAGATTATGTGAACCATAACCAAACCTAACCGAATGTACACCACTGAAACTAACACCACAATTAACACAACAAGGTACTTACTGCAGTTGTGACGTGAGTATTGTCGCCTTGAGGTCCTTCTCTTGCAAGCCCAAAGTCCGATAATTTTGGACCAAATTCATCATTTAAAAGCACATTAGAGGATTTGAAATCACGGTATATCACCTGCCCAATACGACACACTATACTCAGAATAAACCAAACATTTTCTCCCTAGGAATAAGGTTCACAAAATGTCTCATTCCTAAACTGTTCATGGGTCTATGTCGACATTATCAAGATTGTACCTGTCTTAAATTATCAAGAACAATCAAAAAGGATCTGTCATAATACAGGTTTCCTCTAACGGTTTTTGTGGTTCGGTTCAAAGATTGTACCTTAAGTTCATGTAAATAAGTCAATCCTTCCGCTGCACCAAGCATGATCTCAAGCCTTAGTTTCCATGGTAAGGTGCGCGCTCCACGGGTGAAGAGGTGCTCCTCTAAGCTTCGATTAGACATGTACTCATAAACCAAAAGCCTCTCCATCCCGTTCTCTCCATCTTCTGAGAAATAACCTAGTAGCTTCACAACGTTCTGATGATTCAATACCCCTAGAAACTGAACTTCTGCTAGCCATTGCTTATGACCCTAATACACACCATTACAACACACAGAAGAGAAAAGATCAAAACTCCTAGTAAATTTTCAGACTTGACATCTAAACACAACATACAATACCGAATCAGATTAGCAAAAACAGAGAGAGATAATTACCTGTAAACCTTGTGGATTGAGTTTTTTGATGGCGACGATAAGTGGAGGATCAGAATCTCCAGTGGTGGGAATCTTTCCTTTATAAACGTTACCGAATCCACCTTGACCGATCTTAAGCCTTCTGTGAAACCCACAAGTGGCTTCACTGAGTTCTTCGTAAGTGAAAACCCTAAGACTCTGTTCTCTCTCTGTATTCAAGTCTCTGAAACTTCGCTGAGAAGGCAAAGATCTCGGCCTGGGTAGATTAAACGACGGCGTTTCATTCTTGTTCCTCAGTTCTGGAGCTGAGTTTTGCGCATTTTCTTCGTTCTTTTTGTTGGTGTCTAGGTTCTTGTTTCTTGGATTTGAACAAAAACAGACAGTTCATGTCTGAAGGAGAGAAGAAAGATTAAAACTTTGTAAAAAAAAACAAGTTGACTATTCACACTAATTCTTAATTTGTCGAGGAAAAACAGAGAAACAAAAGGAGATGGGAAAGTGACAAAGAGTGTGACGGTCTCTTCCTTATCTTTTACAAAGGAAGACGAAGAAATGCCGTAACAGAAAATAGACGTAAACGCGTGAAAAGAAAAGTGATTGATTATTATTAATCAATGTAGGACTTATGTCATACAATTCAGACTGTGTATAGGGACCGGTGCTGTAATTTTCAAGAAAACTAATGTTATATCAACTTCTTTTGTTTACTGAATAATGTTATATCAACTTATTTTTATTTTAATCATATTCCTCAATAATTTATTGATGGTTAAATCACATAGAATTATATTTAGAACATATTTATAGGTGAATTCTCAATTAATATTTTCATCCATAAATTATTAAAATTTTTATCAATGGTTAATTATTTTTAAATAAGAAAATTATTTAAAAACAAACATATTGCACTGGAATTTCTTACAAAGTTTGAGGGATACTTTTTTTTTATTATTTTATTTCTTATCGTATTTTTATATTTTGCACTTATCTGAAAAAGTTCAATATTGTTTTAGAGAGTAAAACAAAAGTTCAAGAGTGCATTCAAAAACACAGAAACATGCTAATTTTCCATCAGATGCCCAAATGCATTGACCAATTTTGTGATTTAGTTGCCAAAAGAAACCTGGACACATTGGTTGGCTAAAAAAATCTGTACTTTTCTTGACTTTGTTAGTTTATTAAGAAACTTACGGTTGACTTACCATTTCAACACACCGTTAACAGATAATCTATACGACGTTGTTTCGTCTCTTTGTATGATTAAAGACAAATGAATAAAACGACGTCGTTTTAAGTAGTTTTTTTATTAAAAAGTAGTGCCCCCATCGCACTCGAACCCGTGCACTCATAGAGAATGGGGGGAGAGGTTTGCCACTGAGCTAGTGGACTTTACAATGTATT
>JABAYD010035736.1:0-11883 GCA_014822095.1 Diplotaxis tenuifolia
CAACGTCGATTTTATCCCGGCTCTATTTTGGTCTGGTGGTTGTGAACAAGGAGATGCTTCCACTGTCGTCAAGTTGCAGAATACCATAAAGTTAAACGGTGGAGGTGTTTTGAATTTTATTTTTTATCTTGCCTCTGTTGTGTAATGTTGGTTGGTTTCTGTTTGGTTGGATCTCAGAATAGATAAATATAAAAGCTACAGTCTTTTGATCAATCAAGTTGAGTTAAAAGAAGTTAAGTTGCTAAGGTAATCAATTTAGTTGAGAAATCTGGCTTTGGTGATTTGTGGTGAGCGGATGTCAAGAAGGAATCTCTTTTAGAGCGGATTCAAAATTTGATTAGTAATGAAAGCTGGCTTAGGAGTTCTTAAGGCTGCTGAGTTTAGTTGTGGTAAGGAAACCTAAGAAAAAATCGAGCAAAAGTTTTGGGTTTTGTCTTTGTTCTTGATGTTTCTCCAACAAGCAATGGAGAATGAGTGTTTTTTGTGTGCTTGAGAATGAAAGTCACTGACTTTATTACTAATGTACAAGTCATGTGAACCACTCATTTAATTTGGAAGAACCTTGCTGCTGTCAACGTGAGTTTGTGGTCTCTTTATGTATCTTTCCAATTATTGTTATTTGCTTAATGGTGTGTCACCGAAGGGACCGTGTGTGTTTGTAACATATTACAGCAAGACCGTGGAGAGCAACCGAAGGGATCTCTTGGTGACGCCATATGGACACTAACTTTAGCTCTCTAGAAGGTTTGATGAAAAGAATGAGTGTTGACAGTACTGTTGTGTTATTATTTAAAATTTTACAATACCAACGAGTCTATATCAATATGGAAAACTTACAAAACAAAGAACAGATCTCCCAAAAGTTATCCTAATCGAGTACTCACACACATGTACAGATTATAAAAACTGATAAAAGGATTAGTTTATATTGGGCCAATGGTTTAGAAATTACTTTACCCCTCTACAAAAATATGATTCTAATACAATTATATTCAATAAATAACAGTAAGTAATAACATTTGAAACTAAAATAAAATTAAAAATTTATAAAATTAAAGTACAGTTAGTTAGAACTTTTTTGGCTCTCTTTAATTTTAGTATTGTTTTTCCTCTATGTTTTCATCATTAGTTGTTTATTCTGTATCAAATATTCCAATGATGAGTTGATATTTATAATAGACACTGTAAGATAGTTGAATAAAATTCCAAGAACCCACAAAACAACTTTGCTGAACCCAATTTATAGAAAGTGTAAGGTATGGTATACAAACATATGTATTAAAAATGAGTCCAAATATATTATTAGTGTCATATATAAAGAATGTTTTGATGAAATATTATGTGATATCTAAATTAATTTACATGAATACATTTATATTGTGTAAATTAAAAATTTCAATACGTTTGTTTATATTATATTTTTGTTTTTGTTTATTACAAAATAAACTATTGCAAATAAAAAATAAATATTGCATTTTTTAAAAAACAATTGTCATTTTTCAATTTTAAAAACTAAAAACAATAACAAAAAATTAAAAATTAATGGAAAACAATCATAACCACAAATTTTGATTTACTGATTTATACCAAAATAGTCAAGAGGTACGATCAACAGTTGCCCTTACCCTCTAATAGAGCCAGAAGGTTAGATCTTGGAGTAGTCGGAACCCTCGGTCTAAAACGCAATCGTTTAGTTGCCTCCGTCTACCTTAATCTTCCGTCTACGTTAATCTGAAGAACAAAAAATAATAATCTGATTGATTTCTTTTGAAATCTGAATCTGTATCCTCGAGATCAAAACTCTCAGATCGTTGAAAGATGGATTAAGAAGCGCCGTGAAACGTCCGATGTTGCATTCGGTGATGGCTCCGTCACGGAACATAATCAGAGACGAAGAGCTCGGAGAAATGTCAAACGGCGACGATTCTCCATCTGGAAAGCGATCTAAACTCGATCGGTTCCCTCTCAGCCGATGGGAGCTCGCGGTGTCTCTGGGCGTCTTCCTCGTCTTCTCCTCAGGTCTCTTCTGCATCTACATCACCATGCCTGCTGCTGAATTCGGCAAGCTCAAGCTCCCAAGAAGCATCTCTGATCTCCGCTCGCTCAAGTAACTAATAAAGGCTCAAACTTTGCTAATAGGATAATCGATATTATTGATCAATGCTGAGCTTATTATATCAAAACTTGAAAAGGGTATCTTGAAAGTTGATAAAGTTGTAATCTTGTTTTGGTGTTACAAGTGATAAAGACTCAAACTTTATTAATTGGATAATTGATGTTTTGATGAATGCTGAGCTTTTTGATAGTGTCAATGTCAAAACTTGATAAGGGTATTGATAAAGTTGTAATCTTTGTTTTGGTTTCAGAGACAATCTAGCCAACTATGCCAATGAGTACCCTGCGCAGTTCGTTTTAGGGTACTGTGCCACCTACATTTTCATGCAGACCTTCATGATTCCAGGGACTATCTTCATGTCGCTTTTAGCTGGAGCTCTCTTTGGGGTTATCAAAGGTGTCATCTTGGTTGTTTTCAACGCAACAGCTGGAGCTACTTCGTGTTTCTTTCTGTCTAAGTTGATTGGAAGGCCATTGATTACTTGGCTATGGCCTGACAAGTTAAGATTCTTTCAGGCTGAGGTATAAGTTCCTCCTTTTGATTAACCAGTCACCTTTTATGAGAAACTCTTCTGTTGGGGTTTGTGATGATTGCTTTGTGTGTTGTGTAGATTGGTAAGCGTAGAGATAAGCTTCTGAACTATATGTTGTTTCTGAGGATAACACCAACACTGCCGAATCTCTTCATCAATTTGGCTTCTCCGATAGTTGATGTACCGTTCCATGTCTTCTTTTTGGCGACATTGGTCGGTCTCATTCCCGCAGCTTACATAACCGTCAGGGTAAGTCCTTTATGATTTTTGTGATTCGTTTCTTTTTTGTATATATAAGCAGAGGTTAAAATATTGGTGCTTGTATTGTATTGCAGGCTGGCCTTGCTATTGGAGATTTGAAATCGGTGAAGGATCTGTATGATTTCAAGACGTTGTCAGTGCTTTTCCTCATCGGGTTTATCTCCATTCTTCCTACAATACTGAAAAGAAAGAAGATATATGAATAAACCAAGGAGAAGTATATTTACAATACATAGGCTGGCTTAACCTTTGGATGTCATAGAAGCCTTACAGAGAACAAGAGAGTACAATTTTAACTGATTAGAGGACACAACAATGTTTATTCGTTTACTTGGCATTTTGTTTATAGTTCTTTTTGTTGTTGCCCATTTCACAAAGTGACAGACCATCGAGTAATTACTTATACAATTTTGATTCCAGATTATTATCATTATCCTTATATCAATTCATCAGAATACATTATGTATTTGAAACATGAACTGTTAAATAACACTTCTCTTACCATCTAGTAACACACCTGGTTGTTCTGCAACACCCAAAAAAAACAGAGCAAGAACAAAATAAAACATTGGCCAAGTATCTTGTCTCCTAAGTCTATAATGAGTATATGATTCTATTTCTACTGGGTTGAAATCTCATGTACCTATCTCAACCTCTGAAAATTATTGTGAAAAAGGATCTACGTCAGCTGGATCAGCAAAAGTTTTTCTCATATGTTCCTTCTTTAGATATTACACACAACTAGTGAAAATCATGTCATAGATGGAAATATACATTTCATTATAAATCAGCTAAAAAGACTTTTTGTCATTTTAGTTTCACATTTAAAAACACAAAAAAAAGCTGAAAATCGAAGAAACTAAACTCTCTACTCACCTGTTTATTTATTTATTCCTTCTCAGCTTATTTTAAAGTTTAATACGCCTCAAAGCCAAGTACGCTAATATTCTATAACCAACAAACATGAAAAACAAAACGCCAACGCTCGTCCATAGCCCAATATCTCCGACCACTTCCTCCTCCATAAACCGACACCCATCAGTCCTAGCCTCCTCTCCTTGAGTTCTACTTGACTCGCATCCGTACATTCCCAATATCTCCGCACCATCTCCATATTGGATCGCTATCATTAGACGGTAACAATAAAACGTCGTGGAAACATATTTCATCCACACCATTCCAGATGGCACTTTGTTAACGTAGTAACCCCCGGTTAAGACAAACGCTAGCATCGTCACCGTCACGATCGTGGATGCTTTTTTAGCATCCATGATAGTTGCGCCTAGGGCAAGTCCGAGTCCCTGAGAGGCTAAAACGTATAGCAATAGTACCGAGAGGGTGAGGAGGAAAGGGACTATCCCTGGACGTAGACCAACCATCCAATAAGTTAGCGTCAAGAACGCTGTCGGGAGAACAAGTTCCATGGAGAGCGATCCGAAGACGTGAGCCATGAAGTAAGATGAGAGTGTGTACATACCGGACGCGCGTTCTCGAGTGAAGATTGCTCGTTCTTGTGGAAACGTGAATACCGCGTTAAATGCCGGAAGTACCCCCCAAAATATGGATATGAAGAAGAGTAATCCTAGCCGGTCCTGTAATAACAACCTTACCGTTAATAAAAACGCCAACAATGTTTGTTTTCGTTGTTATGTTTATATACTTACATGTACGTCTCGAAAATCGGAATGCCACCACATGAGACCAGAGAGTACTGAAGCCGCGATGACTTGAAAAACACGAAGTGCATCGAAGGATTCGTGACGCCGTTCTTTTATAAGTCTGTGAAGGAGAATGCAGAGCTGGCTAAACCATGTTGTGAGGCCAGACACTATTCTATGAACGTTTATTCGCGTTTTCACAAAATGTGCGTTCTCTCGAGGAGGTGTTGCGTCCATGCAGGTTTTGACGTTTGGGGCTAGCAATGTATTGTAGGCAACGGCCAGTGTTTGTCTCACATTTGGCTTGTCTCGTTCCGTTACACCGTCAATCTGACAAACACCTGCACATGCAAGTTATATAACCCAATCAGCTTAGATAAAATAATTACGTTTTAATCAATAAAATGTGGATAACTTCGTGTCTAACCACTAGTGCATAAACAATATACTATGTTTGTTAAAGAAAACAATATAGTATGTTTTGTGCATGACTCGCTATTGACATTATAAATTAATAATTAAAAAGATTCAGGGTGGTTTATTAATTAATCAACTAATCAATTACTACTAGTTTGATCTCTTCAACTATATGAGTATTAATGAAATTGAACTACTCAAGTTGTCATCCAAATAAGGGAAGTTTAATTGGACGATGTAATTAATGATTAATTAAAGATCCTAAACATATAAAGGAGAAGACAATTCAACGTGGGACTGAACCGAATAGTGGTGAGGTGCCGAATCGACCAATCGTCTTCTTTGGACCGACCAAACAAATATATTTAAACAAGTTTTGACACTATATTAGACCCATTTGTTTATTAATTTAACAAAAAGTAAATATCTTTATATTAAGAAATCAACTAATTAACGAGTAATGGATATCAGATTTCCAGTAAAGCTAACCCAACCAAGGTGGAGAGACAAGAGAGTCCACCCAAGAAAAGCATAAGGTGGCCACTACAGTTCTTAACGTTACCTTCTTCATTGATTCCATTTTTTTAATATCCAAAAGCTTGAGAATTAAGTCATAGAGTATTTGAATTTAACTTTCGATGCGATAATAAGACGAATAGTTATTAATTCTAAACACGCGTTACATTTTGCTTTTCTTACTTATCAACAAGATTATCAAGAGGATAAAACTAAATCTTGGGGAAGAAAAGTCAGAGAAAGTCAATAATAAATTAACAATGCACTAGTCAAGCTAAGTAAGTATTCGACAAGTGTAATCATCAAAAATCACAAGCTAGCTTTTGGAAAATAAATGATCTTGGAACATAAAATTTAATTTGTGTTGTTCGTTTCTTTCAAATTGATCAATAAGTTAGGTGGCAAGTGGAGTTTGCTGTTTTGTACGTTGACGTAGAAAGCAATATCTTGCAAATACTTTTAATAGCGAAGTAGTGCTAGTCAAACAGTATTCTTGCTTAGTAGATCATGTGACTATCAACTTTCCAGCCATAGAAAATCATATACATGCAAACACATAGCATATATATGTACATGCAACGATCGAATTGTCATGTGGATGGTTGATCCAATAAAATGGGACTTTTTTCGTGAAGATAATAATGCAAAGAAAGATTGTATGTCAAGCATATGATTAGTGGAGAGAAAGAACTTAGTGTCCACCAAATTGTTAACTTAGATCTAATACTTTAACATTTACACTCAGAAAAAAACTTAGATCTAATACTAAACAATATGCCATCGTGCGCCACAAACTATTTATAGATGTGCCCTTTTATCGCTTGTCATTATTTTGTTCTTACCCTGCATATGTCGTCACCAGAGTATACCATGTGCGTGCTTACACACACATATAAATGTACGTACATACGTTTGTCATCATTAATAACACCAAACAGAGATGGAAAGTCAACGCCGAAGACCAATACAGCCTTGCGAGTTTTGTTTGGTTTTGGGTAACATATTTAGTCGTTGTTCAAAAAAAAAGTATAACATAGGTAGTCATCAACTTCAATGTAACAATCCCGAGAAAAATCAATCGTCTGTATGTGTGACGCTGTCCCTAGCTAGCTATATGGTATATAAGGACCATGGCTGAATAATTATCATCAGTTGCTGAACTAGTAAACGAACCGAACTTTGGTCCAGATTTTGGATATGCTATTGACTAAAACGTCAAAACATTCGTACCATTTGTTGGTACTCACTTCCTTGTTTAGGATTAAGCAAGGACAGATTGGAATAAATTAACGTGACCT
Organism: Diplotaxis tenuifolia; assembly: GCA_014822095.1. Classification (NCBI taxonomy): domain Eukaryota; kingdom Viridiplantae; phylum Streptophyta; class Magnoliopsida; order Brassicales; family Brassicaceae; genus Diplotaxis; species Diplotaxis tenuifolia. The sequence continues at coordinate 6,799 of JABAYD010035736.1, forward strand.
GTGGATATGTTTGCTTAGTTTTAAAGGTTGTGATTATTTTCCTATGCACGTAAACGACAAACCCATGACGAATTCTTGTAGTAACGATAAGGCTTAAAAAACATTGAAAGTGTGTTAAGAATAAGAATATCCAACTCCCAAGGAACTAGTATTCAATGCTTTGATGAGGATCTAGAGAGGGAAAGTGAAAAGCACAGGCTAGATGCGAGAGTCTGATTGGGTTCTTTTATTAGGCGGTTACCATTGCAGCAAAAGTTTCCAAAATCACGGATGCATGGAAACACGGAACTGCAGACAGGCAGTTCAAAACCACTCGCTTTAAAAGCCACAGAAAAAAAATACTTGAGAAGTCTACTTTGATTGGGACACTGAATAAGAAGGTAGTTTTGTGACTTCTCTTGAAAAGGAATACTATTGGGAAAGAAAATGATAGATGAAATGAAAAAAAAAACTTTGGTTAGTGCAACTAATTTTTTTACTTCACACTAAAAAAAAATATTTAAAAGTTGAATAAAGAGTAAACAGAAAACACTATAGCCTTGTAAAACCCCATTAGACACCTGGTGGTTTCCTACTAACCTTTACTAAAAGAAAGAGCATTTTCTTCTGTTTATTATACCAAAAAATAAAATAAAAGGCCAAGTTTTACTAGTGTAAATGTGTAATGCGATGAGGTTTTTATATAAAAGTAAGGAATACAATTTATTCAGATGATATAAGAGCATAATTATCCGGGGTTTCTCCACCCCAGGTTTCTCAACTTCTTAAAAAAAAAAAAAATTAAAAACGCACCATTCGCGAATCGCCACGTGTCAGTCGGGCCCCCCAACCAGTAGAGTAACGGTTTCTCTGGATTTTGGAGGTCCCACGTGCTGAGAAACCCCGTGAGAACCCCGGGATAATAATGCTAATATGCCAAAGTTGAAACCCAAAAATCTGTGGCATTTAGGAAAAGAGAAAAAGAAAGAAAGACAACACGTATCCCAATTGCCCATAACATCAAAAAGCCACCCTTCAATTATCAACTTTACTTTAAAAATTAGTATAAACTTTAGAATAAACAATTATTAGAAACATATGCTAGATATGTCCCCTTTACCATAAAGAATAGGGTATTTAAGTATATAAATATTTACTACTAATATCTTTTGAATACAAATTCACTACTAATATAACGTTAGACTAATGTAATACTAGTAGATTAGCGTTTTGTTTAAGCTACAAATAACAAAGCTATTGCAAAGAAATTAACATAAAGCCATCACAAAAGAGCCAACAAGAGAAACATCATAGCATAGACTTGTATAGTTCTCATCGTACGTTAGCGATAATGATAATAAATATGGCATTTATTACTCTCTTGTTTTGGGATCGAGCTGTTATTTTCATAGTAGTATTTCTCTATACAAATATCTAAAGTCCTCACATGAATATTTATCCATGGTTACCGAATCAAGGATCCCTATACGTATTGCATACACGTATAAGACCACCCAAAACTCCAAAGGACGATTTCATATTTAAAAGTTCCAAAAATTACACACAAACTAAAACATACATACGTATAGGTCTAATCATAATATTCAATCAAATAATTAATCATGATATATGTTAATAAGTAATAATGCGTGTTAGTTTTACACTATATACATGAAAGTAATGATGTTAAATAAGTAAAAGCTGAACTTTAAAATGGGAACGTACCGTTAGCAAGATCGAGAAGGAAGTCAGCCGGGTTCATCGGAAACGCCGGCGAGAATCCGACGGAGTCAAAGTAAGCCATGGCGTCTCTTCCATTACCGAAGTACAAACACCTCCCTTCACTCAAAAGCAGCACCGTATCAAACATCTGAAATACACGGCTCGACGGCTGGTGAATCGACGTCACCACCGTCTTCCCTTTCCCATGAGCCATCGCGCCTAGCGTCTGAACCAGCCGGAGAGCAGCCGTAGCATCAAGCCCCGAGGTGGGCTCGTCAAGAACCAAGAGACTCGGGTTGATGAGTAACTCGTGAGCTATGCTCACACGTTTCCTCTCACCACCCGAGACACCTCTAATGAAAGTGTTCCCGACCACCGTGTTCTCGCATTTCTCGAGCCCTAGCTCCGATATCACCGACTCAGCGGCTCTTATTTTGTCGTCTCTGGTTAGACTCCGAGGGAGACGAAGCAAGGCGACGAAAACTAGGGTTTCACGTACGGTTAAGTGAGGGTAGAGTAGATCGTCCTGTGCCACGAACCCGGTGCGTTTTAACGCCTGTTTCGTTGGTTTCACGTCGTTCATGAGTATTTTTCCGGTGAGAGATGGTCCATGGAGTTTCCCTGCGACCGCGTTAAGCAACGTTGATTTACCACTTCCCGATGGTCCAAGAACGGCCATAAACTCGCCGGGTGACACCATTCCTGTGACTCCACTAAGTATCGTCCTCTCATCCGTTGATCTAGTTTCATCGGACGGTTTGTGTTCTAATCCCAAGAACTTCTTGATTTTACTTGAGTCGCCATGGAGTCTCACTCGGTAACATACATCGACAAACTAAAAACAGAACTACTAGTTAAGTTCAGAGTTAAGAACAGTGAACTCATTGAGTGTTTGTGTTATACCTTGAGGGTGATTGGTAATAATGAGCGAGGATCTTGAGGGAGACAAGCAGTTAAATCTGGACCGTTGATTTGATTTTGAACGCCGTCAAAACCTGACATTATTGTTACTTAAAGAGGGCTGAAGGTCGGAGGTGAGATGCTGAGAACTCTATTTAAGGAGAAGAAGCGGGAGGAGAAAGCAAGTGGATGCCACGTCAGCAAAGTTATGGTTATTGAGAAAATAACACGTGGCATAAGTATAATGCTAGCTGGCTATTGCTGAAACGAATCGGGTCGTTGGAAAAAAAGTTTTATTTTTTTTTTCAGTCTTTAGTGTATTTTGCCACTTTAAATTCTCTTTATTTTCATGCCTTTCTTTTTCGGATTGTTATTGTGTTTCTTTCTTTCATTTCGAATATACATCTTCCCTCGTTACAGAATAATTATTTTTATTAAGTGTTTTCCACTCCAATTGTCAAATTGATTTATTTCTTTTTAAACTAACAGTAGTCAATAAATATTTTTTGTGAACTTTGCATTTTATCATTATTGACTTTAAAAATATACAAAAAATCTTTATATATTTTTTAGAACCAACTTTTTGTAGGAACTTTATCTTTCAGAAGCTGAGTGAGTATTAAACATTATTAAACTTAACTGAACATCAAAGTCTTATGAGTAAACGAAAGAAAGAAACTCATGGATGGGATAGAGCTATCCGAGTGTTCTTAAAACCGGTGGATCAATTCGATTATCGAGATGACAACTCGATAAGAACAAAGATATGCACCCACAAACATATATTGCTGTCTTAATATTCTTCGTGGCTCAAATTGACAAAGGACGACGTAAGTGTCAGGACCATTTGATACTAATTGTTTTTTGGAATAAACCTAAAACATATGCGCATAATTGTAATGATGTATATTGTAAGTTCTATCTTTTGGTGTGATCGAGTTATATGTGTGCATGCATTGGTGAAGAAGACGTACGTTTACGAGGATGTACAGTACGGTGGTGCGTTTCAGAGCTGTCACGAGTTATGGAAATATCCCTTATTGAGTTTGGCTTACAAGCTATAACCACGTGACCGTGATTGTAACAATAAAAAAAAAAACTCTCTCAAAAGTCAAACGGCGTATAAGGAAAAAAGGATAAGATTTATCGGGATCATTTTAGTACTTGGGCACAGACAATCACATGATAAAACACTAACTACAATGCATGGTTTAGATCAGATTGTCAGAACTTCGCAGTTTCAATTTTCTACGGTGGGCCCCAGTGGTAAAACTGATGATGACTCACTCAACATTGTCTTCTCAACTCAGATCCATTTCTGTGTCATTGATCAATGTATGTGTGCGTCACTTTCCTTTCTTCGTAGATGGGTTTGTTCTTGCTCACCTTCCACGACGCCATGTCAAAGTAAATGGAGTATTTATTTATTTTAGAAGTGTATAGAGAATATGGACCACATGATCCACTTATGGTCATAAGCCATGACGAACTAACGAACAAGCATCCCCTTCACACATTTACTTTAGAGTACACTCTATGATATGGCAATTGCGTCACACAATCATATGGTTATACTTTCTTTTCTAAATATAGACCATATTTCTAAAGTTTAATATTCGTTTGAAAAAGAAGCCTCAACGTCTACCACCAACAACATTTCCTCATAAATTACATTTATTTGTGTTTAAATTCGACAATTAAGCAGTTCAAATTTGTTGAACGAAAAAAAAAAGCAGTTCAATTTTTTTTTTGACAAGTAAGAGTTGTGAAACCAATCTCAAGCTAGTGAAAACAGTGGAGACGATGACAAAAAAGTGATCATACACACCTCTTGACAATCTAGTGACCACACTCGCGTCTGAAAATCCTCGATCTACAGTTAGCAGAGCGATTACCGACTCCAGTTGTAGAACATGTTTTAGCGGTTGAATGCTGCCACGCATATAAGGGTTTAAGCTCTTGAACAGATTTGTCATATCATTTGTGTGTGTTTCTTGATTTCATATTATCTTTTGATTGTGCCTTTGATGAGTAGAGATCTTTCTTGGCTATGGGGGAGATCTTTATACAATCCATATGGATCACATAGGTAGAGGCGTTACAATTTACAATAAGACTTATAGACAGCACACAAAGTAATCGAGAAACTCTCTTGCAAAAGTAGAGTTTGAGAATCAATAGAGATCACAGAAGGTTTGCTCGAACTGAAAGTATTCAAACAAAAACATCCGATTCCAATCAAAGTTGAAATGAATATACCAAAATGTCGGATTTATCATTAGTTCAGCCTCAAAACAGCCAGCAAAGAAGGATGAATAAACAAGGAAAAAAATATACTTTCACCACCTTGTGGCAAAAATCCAAAAAGAAGCAAGAAACTCTCTATTGCAGAGGCAGAGTTTGAGAAATCATAAAAAAAAATTATTCAAAAAAGCTGAGAAACTCAACAGAAGGCGGTCTTCCTCTGCTGAAAAACGAAAGCAA
>JABAYD010035743.1:0-12012 GCA_014822095.1 Diplotaxis tenuifolia
ACCCGCGCTTAGAAAGCGCGGGTCAAAATCTAGTTATTACTTAAACTTGTTACAAATTGATATATAGCCTAAGCTGGGTTTCACTTCAGTAATCTAATTGTATTACAAAAAGTGTCGCATCTCAACATTACAACACCAGTTATGCAAAAATACAAACTCTTTGATCATCGAGACATGTTGAACGTTAACATAACTCAGCAGCCTTCATGGATCAAATATTAAATTTTCATATCACTATTATTACTATCTAAAGTATTAACTTCTTCAGAAAATCATATTACATTCTTTTAGTTGGTCAAAGCACACCTTCTTTGATGAAACCATCTCACATCACGAATGCAGCCTCAGAAATGGTTTCTTGTTCTGTCTTGGAGCACTCTTCTTTGCAGACAAAACACATAAACTGTAATATAAAAGTAAGATTTATATATAAGACACATGACAGCTACTGGGAAAGAGTTTATCAAGTAGGACAAGCAAGTCCTATTACTTTAGCCAAGTAGACACCTTTCAAGCAATGAATGTGAAAACTCCAAGCCGAAAAACAATACCATTACGACTCCTAGAATTTGAGAGCTCTTGAACAAACTTCTAAAATGCTAATCTGACCCTTCCCGTGATCTCAAGCAACATAAGCCACTCTTAGTCTTTTCACCACTGTCCAAGGAAAATATCAGATTAGTAAATATGATATCAGTGAGAAGCAAATGCGAATGTCCTATAATGCGAATGAGAAGCTTATAACATCTTCCATGCAGCTGAGAAACGGTGTAGTAGTATAACATCTTATATCAGTTAGCACAAGGAAAACGTTTCAAATATGCACACCCAAATTTAGAAATGTAGATGAAACGAAGTACTGAGCTAGGTTTGATATCACTAATGAAACTATTGATAAAAAACCTTTTCAGAATGCCGGTGACAGAGATCACAGAAGAGACAATCAACTGGACTGCACCTTCGCATAGACATTCTCCCACAGGCATGGAAACAGATCCAGTTAAGCAAACTCGATCCAACAAAGATGTCCACTGAGCCACTGTCCATATGCTCCACTTCCACTTGGAACTCTCCTTTGTGTGTTTTCCTTACCAAGCTTCTGATATCCACCTTTGTGTCCTCCAATACCCATTTGAGTCATCTCGGAAACAAATCAATATAAAACGATACAATAATGCACTAATAATACTGAATCAAACGTGATCAAATTTAGGCTCAACCACTTGCCAAGCAAATCACATAAGAACTGTAAAATAATATACATAAAAAATATACACATATAAAAGAATATACCTTTGTCATCTCCAATGAGCAGCAGCACGATTTGTACTAACGATATATCTCCATCATCAAGTTATATGGTTGTGAGTCATTCTTGATTTTGTTTGTAAGGCCTTGTATGCCGCATTCTCCGTCTGTATCTCCTCTAAAGCATTTATGCCGCATTCCCCATCTTTATCTCCTTTAAAGCATTCTGCTTCATCATTTTACTCTCATTTTCTTCTCCGAACTCCGACTCAGGTTCATGCTCCAGTTTTTGTTTCTTCTCTACCTCAGGCTCTTTCCTCGGAGGCACAACCATCTTATCCTCCTGATCCGTCGCTGCTTCACCTGCCTGAGTCCTGAAATTAACATTCAACAAAATTCCAAAACTTGCATCACCATATAGAATTTCAATCAATTTTTGAGATTTTGACGGTGTATAAATCAGACTGCTTTAAAATAAAAGAACATGTCACTGGTTAGTTTCTTCGACATCGCAGGGCATTGGAAAGCATCCCGAAATGGATCTGAGATGGCGTGTGGAGTCGACCCAGAACCTTGAGCGTCTCCTAAACATAATTGTATCGATACTTTGCCTGGATGATGTCAAGCCCCTTCGTGTAAACATTGACGACATCCTACAGCTGATTCAATCCTAAGTGGGTAATTTGAGAATCAATGTTCTGTTGTAAGAACGTTATGTCGATTGGAAGAGGAGGAGAAACGGAGAAGAATAACTCAACAGACGAGAGAGAAAGGCTTAAGTATGTGACCTATTTTTAAAATCCGATTTTTTTTTACGGCAGATTTGTCTGAAGTAGAGGTGACGTGGCAAATTTTGACTATCTGATTGATTGATTTTTTGGTCCAACGTGGACAACTTTTCCTTTGCTTATATCTCCCTTTTAGTATTAGGTTGATTATGTTGCAGGAATGAACTCATCGACGTTAATAATGTGTATAAGTTATAACCATCCCGTATAACACGTAACAAATTTTCAAAACAAAAATCATAAATTATTTTCCAAGGGTAGTTTCGGTATAACAAAATCTCTTCTCACTATAAAACCAAACATCGAGTCACCAAACAACTCGTCCCTGAAAACCCACTCAAGAACTCAGGCACCACCACATTCTCCTCCATGGACTCTGTTCATCAACCGCAAAACCAGTCATCCCCGGCGAAAATCCTCCTCGGAAAATACGAGCTCGGCCGCCGTCTCGGCAGCGGAAGCTTCGCAAAAGTCCATTTAGCTCGTTCCATCGAAACAAACAACGAGCTCGTCGCCGTTAAAATCATCGACAAGAAGAGAACCATCGAATCCAACATGGAGCCGAGGATCATCCGCGAGATAGACGCGATGCGTCGTCTCCGTGACCATCCCAACATCCTCAAGATCCACGAAGTCATGGCGACCAAATCCAAAATCTACCTCGTCATGGAACTCGCCGTCGGCGGAGAGCTTTTCTCCAAACTCCTCCGCCGCGGGCGTCTCCCGGAATCCACCGCGCGCCGTTACTTCCAGCAACTCGCCTCAGCGCTGCAATTCTCCCACCTCCACGGCATCGCTCACCGCGACGTGAAGCCGCAGAATCTCCTCCTCGATAGGGAAGGGAACCTTAAGGTCTCGGACTTCGGTTTATCCGCTTTGCCGGAGCATCTCCGAGACGGATTGCTCCACACGGCGTGCGGTACGCCGGCTTACACGGCTCCGGAGGTTATATCGCGGCGAGGATACGACGGGGGGAAGGCTGACGCGTGGTCTTGTGGAGTGATACTGTACGTTCTTCTCGTTGGTTACGTTCCTTTTGATGATTCGAACATTGCTTCTATGTATCGGAAGATTCAACGGAGAGAGTATCGTTTCCCGAGCTGGATCTCGAAGCAAGCGAGATCGATTATTTATCAGATGCTTGATCCGAATCCTGAGACGAGGATGAGTATAGAGACGGTTATGAAAACAAACTGGTTCAATAAATCGTTCGCCGGTTCTGAATCGGATTGTAACGTCATCGAACCGGAACCGGTTATTGAGAAATCGAGTTCGATTACGGCTTTTGATCTTATCTCGCTTTCGTCGGGGTTAGATCTCTCCGGATTGTTTGAGGTTAAGAGAAAGAGAGAGAGGAGGTTCACGGCGAAAGTCTCCTCCGTGGAAGTAGATGAGAAAGTGAAGGCGGTTGGGGAGAGTTTAGGTTATGAAGTGAAGAAGAAGAAGATGAAGGTAGTTGGATTAGGAAGAGGGAAAACGGAGATAATTGTGGAGGCTGTGGAGTTAGCGGTGGGTGTGGTGGTGGTTGAAGTGAAAGTAGTCGATGGAGAAGAAGAAGATTCACGGTGGTCCGATTTGATGACAGGGCTTGGAGAAATAGTTCTCTCATGGCACAGTGACGTCATGTAAATAGTTTATGACATGTTAGCTTTTGTTTTTTTGTTTTTTTTTTGCCTTTTTTATCTGTTCAATCATGTATAGCTATTATTGTGGCCTTCTTCGTTTGCTTGCATCCTGAGATTAGAGCTGCGACCAATAATAGATTACAGAAAATTTTAATTTTAAATCACCACAACTTCATCTATGTGTTTAGCGATTTACTTAATCAGTGATTATTTGTTGCAATTAGTTAAACGAACAAACAAACAAACTATAACTTGCGATTAGTTGAAGTTGCAGGTTGACATGTAAAAAAATATACATAATAGGCACAACAATCTACAAAAAAAAAAAAATTAAACCCTAAAGCTCATCATTGCTTTGAATCCCAACAAGAGAAGAGAGAGTAGAGATCCACAACTCTAAACCTCTCTTAATCTCTTGTCTCCTCACTTCTTCTATCTTACGGACAGCTTTCTTCGACAACCCAAGTTTCAACAGAATGGTTCCTAACGACTTAAACGTCGAGTCATCTGCTCCAACTCCAGACGAAACCATCTCTTTAAAAGTCTCCACAGCTTCTTTAAACCTCCCATCCAAAGCGTATAAACCAAGAACGCTGTTGTAACTCAAAGGATCAGTGAGAATCTTCATCTCCCTCATCTGTTTCGCTACCTGAGTCGCTTCTTCAAACCTGCCGTTCTTCTTGTACATACATAACATCATAGCAAAAGTGAACTCGTTTGCTTCTCCTCTCTGCTTCATGCTCTGGAATATGGCTTCCGCTTTTGCCACCATCGATCTTTCGCTGTAGAGGTTGATCATACAGTTCGATGTATACACGTCTGGATACGGAGTCTTTTTACACGATTCAAGAAGCTCTCTGTAAATAGCTTCAGCTTCGTTTAAGTACCCGACTTTAGTGTAGAGCTTAATCAGTGAACTCTGTATAACAGAGTTTCCTGTGATTCCAGCTTTTCGCATCGCTGTTACATAACTCATAGCTTCTTGAACGTTCCCAGTATCTGCAAAGGCATTGATCAACACTCCATAGACAACAACATCAGGTTCTATGTTGAAGTCAACCATCTCTTTATACACTTCCTCTGCCATATTGAGTTGACCAAGCTTCACAAAGCTCGATATCACAGCGCAGTACGGTATGCAATCGCTTACGTAGCCCATCTCTCTCATTTTCTCCAGGTACGATCTAGCTTTATGAGGCATGTCAGAGCTAGCAAGGATCTGGATTAGAGTGTTGTATGTACACTTATCCGGTGTGACACCATAACTCATCATGCTCTCAAATAACTCACATGCCTTCTCACAGCTTTTACCGATTCCATACGCTTTGATTATCACATTGTACTCAATAACAGTTCTCTTGTTCACTTCTTGGCAGCAGATGAATACTCTCTCAGCTTCCGATAGATATCCACGCTCGCCGTATGCATCAATGTTGGCTGAATAGCCTTCAGAGCTCATTTTACCCGCACGATGAAACCTCTGGAACCAAGACCATGATTTCTCCGGCATTTCAGCTTCTATATACATTCTAGTGAGAGCAGATTGCGTGTACTCATCGATCTCAACATTGTTATCATCCATCTCCGCTACAAGCTCCTCAGCTTCCTCAACCATATGTCTTATCGAGAATGCGTAAAGCAGGGTTCGGTAACTTACAGGGTCCGGTTTAAGCCCAGCGTCTTTCATTTCCTTGAAGTAGGCTCCTGCTCTTTCAATATCATTGCTTTTAGTGTGAAGCGATAGGAGAATGTTGTATGTTCTTGTATCAGGTAAACACTGAAGCTTCATCATTTTCATCAAGGAAGTCACTTCTCCAAGCTGGCCGTTGTTGCCGTACATATGAATCATTGTATTAAAAGTCACTGTGGTTGGCACAATCCCTTCATCAAGCATCCTCTTGAACGTCTCTGAAGCCTCTTTGATCTGTCCGGACTTACCATACGTATCAATCATCGTGTTGTAAGTATAAGAGCTCAAGCAAACATGTGATGATTCCATCTTCTTGTCATTGCCATACGACCATTTCTTGAAAAAATCCTCTGCTTTTTGAAACTCTCTTGCCTTTTTATACATTTGAAGAACGATACCCGTTGTAACTTCGTCAGGCTGCATCCCTATCTTACTCATCTTCCCTAACCAACACAGGGCATGCACTTTAAGCCCTCCTTTGCTATAAACATCAATCAAAGTCCCATACGTTGAATTAATCGGCTTGATGCCTTTTCTGATCATTTCTTCCCATAGACTCAGCACATACCTCCATTTACGAGCCTTCCCAAGAATCCTAAGCATGATATTGTAATGAATCACGTTCAGTTCATAGCATTCCTTGCTCTTAAACCACTCGAAAATCTCCACTGCTCTCTCCCATCGTGTCTGCTCTTTCAAGATAATCGTCCTCTCTTTACTACTAAGTCTCTCCTCCCACGGGCCTAACGCATCTCCAACATTCTCAATACGATCTAGAGCCTCTAACATTGCTGGAATACATCCTCCGTAACTTAGACATTTCGTCGAACATCTGGTGTGCACTTTACTAACCATACCGTTTCCATTAAATTCAACATCTTTAGCCTTCTTAGCTACAAACCCATCACTAGTCCTTGACTTTCTGACAGGATTAACACTTGGGTTTACGATAACCAAGTTTTTTCCGGCGATAACTTCACGCGTAATAGTACCGACACCTCCTCCACGGTCGCAGTGTCTGGTGATTCTCTGTGGTGGTCCCTTGTCGTTACCGTCGTGGGTTCCTGGCACGTAGTTCTGCTTCACATTCTTGAAAGATGGGAGCTTGTCGAGGGGGAAGATCGGTATTGTTTTGGTGGAACAGAGGACGTGTAAACTACTTCCATCGAGACGAAGATTCAACAACATTTTTCTGCTGTAACGAGCATTTAGTTATCCACGAACTGTTTTGCACCCGTGACGGTGTTTACTTTAGCGGCGGATGTGGTTCTCTGTAGAATTCCGATAACAGTTTCGCGCGCACTCGTTGATTTTGTCCGATTGAAAAGAGAGGACAGTTTGGGTATAGTTTAGTAATTTCGTAATGTTGTAACCCCTTAAAAGAAAGAAGATAAGTGTGCTCCGCAGAGGTTTTCTATTATTACAAAGGGAGGTCTTTCGTTTGTTTTATTTGCAAATTATTCCCGGTATTTTATAATGGAAACCTACAGAACTTGAAAAAGCTAATGGTATCTGTAGAAGATCTCATATCTACTCGTTTCTCCTATAACGCTCGTGTTTTCTCTCTCTCTCAGGTCAACTCGTCGATGATCGGTTCGTGACTCCGATCACAAGTGACTCTACTTGTAAAAGTGATTATCAACGTAAAAAAGATTAACACAAAGTAAGTTTTAGAGTTCTTGGTCAAATGACACAGTACATCTTCTTAAGAATCGAAACCTAGTAATTCACTAGCTTCTTTTAGGGTTTTACAACTGAATCAATATTAACGCTTCTCCTTGTCGTTTTAGATATATGAAGACGACGAAGAAGGTTGTTACATAGGAAGTAATCCTCTGCTTCGCACCACAGGAATAACTCTACACTTTATTCGTCATGGCCCATTAGCTTCTCCGGTGACTTCCTCCTTGGACCAAGACGCTACGGCCCAGAACAGTGATGGAGTCGAACACCACTTCTTACAATCTCCACCTTGGTGTCGATCTCCTTCCACTGTCTGAAAGATAAACCCTAATGCCTCCGAGAACAACTGTTCCAAAAACTCTGGTAACATCTTCTCTGAAGGCTTTCCGATCCTGGTTTTCTTCTGGTTCGTTTGTCCTCACTTTGAACCGTTCCTTCATCCATCGATCTTTTCCTCGATCTCACGACACCGTCTCTCTGACTTCCGAGACGAACCTTCGTCTACGATCACCTTCTCAGTTCCAAAGATGACTGTTTCCTGACTCAATCAGGCTTTAAGAACGCCCAGCTTCACTAGGCAAACTTCAAACTTCGCTCCAGGTAACATCTTTGTAAGCATATCTGCAGGGTTAATTGATGTATGAATCTTTAGAAGATCTACTACTCCATCTTCTATAATCTCCCTAATGAAATTGTATTTAGTAGCAATATGCTTTGTCTTCTCCCTGTAAACGAAGTTCCTTGCTAGATAAATCGCACTTTGAGAATCGCAATTTACTTCCACTGAACCACTGTTTAGTTTTAGCTCCTCACAGATTCCTTTTAACCAGATTCCTTCTTTCACTACATCTGATAACGCCATATATTCTGCTTCTGTTGTTGGCAGGGCAACCACTTTCTGCAGTGATGATCTCCAACTCACAATGTTTCCTCCCACCGTGAAGACGTACCCCGTAATAGATCTGCTTCTGTCTCTGTCCGTAGCATAGTCAGAGTCACAGTAGCCTCTAATTCCAAAGTCTTCACTTCTTCTGAAAGTTAAGTTTTGATCCAACGCTCCTTTCACATATTTCATAATCCACTTGAATGATAACCAGTGTTCTCTTCCAGGTCTGCTTATGTATCTGCATACTAGACCAACCGCATAAGCAAGATTAGGCCTGGGACCCACCATGGCATACATCAAGCTTCCAACCGCACTAGAGTAAGGTATGTTCTCCATCGCTTTCTCTTCTGCTTGAATCTGATCCTTATGCATTGCTTGAAGCTTGAATTGTGACCCTAGCGGTGTACTCACCGCTCTGCAATCCCACATTCCAAATGTCTTTAGGACTTTAGCTAGGTATTCCGACTGAGAAAGTTTAAGAGTTTCCTTTGCTCGGTCTCTGATGATGTACATCCCTAAGATCCTTCTAACTGCCCCTAGGTCTTTCATTCGAATTTAGAGCTCAACTGATCCTTTAGCTCTCGATTTTTCTTCATTTCCTTTGATGCAATTAGCATGTCATTCACGTATAAAAGCAAATAAACCATATTCTCCACCCGTGTACCTTTTATATATACACATGGAAATTCACTCCTCAAGTACCCTTGCTTGATCATAAACCTATGAAACGTATAGTTCCATTCCCGTGGTGATTGATTAAGTCCGTAGAGAGATTTTCTCAATAGACAGACCATTCCTTCCTTTCCTTCTTTGACGTATCCCTCTGGCTGTTCCATGTAGACACGTTCTTTTAGAATCCCGTGTAGAAATGCTGTTTTGACATCAAGTTGCTCCAACTCCAAGTTGTACTGAGCAACCGCTGATAATAGAAGCCGTATTGAGACATGTTTCACCACTGGGGAAAACACCTCATTATAGTCGATCCCTTCTGTCTGTGCATATCCTTTAGCTACCAATCTAGACTTGTGCCTAGGCTTCTCTACTCCTGGTATTCCCGGCTTATATTTGTAGATCCATTTGCAGCCTATCACTTTGTGATTCTTTGGTCTCTGCGTATAATCCCAAGTGTGGTTTCTCTCTAGAGAATCCATTTCCTCATCTGAAGCTGCATTCCATAGATCTCTGTCGCTACTTGACATTGCTTCCTTGTAGCTCTTAGGTTTTTCTTGATCTAGGTCTTCTGCAGTAGCAAGCACATATGCTATAAAGTCTGCATCTTCAAACTTTGATGGTGGCTTTATAGTTCTTCTCTTTCTGTCTCTAGCCAACAAATATTTTCCCAAGTCTTCGATATCTCCTTCTTCTACTTCTGTGTCTTCCTCAAAACTATCTTCAGTTCCTGTCTGTTCTTGAGTAGTCACTTGACTTTGAGATTGAATTATGATGACCTGAGTAGATTGTTTTGACTCTACTCCACCTGAATTTAATGTCTCTCCATCATAGTATTCTTCCAAATCACTTCTGAACGAGACTTTCTTCTTACTCTTAGGACATTCTTCCTCTTCTATAGCTATCTTTTTTCCCTTTTATGAGATCTTTATACATCTTGGTTTCGTCAAATACCACATCTTTGCTGATCACCACCTTTTGCTCCTCAATGAGCCACACTCTATATTATTTTGTTCCTTGAGCCTAGCCTAAGAAGATTCCCTTTGCAGCTCTAGGACTGGTCTTTTCTTTTACTTGGTGTACATAAGCTGCGCACCCGAAGCTTCTTAAGTGATCATAGCTTGGTCTCCCTCCTGTCCACCTTTCCTCTGGTATTTCGAACTTTATAGATGAATTCGGAGATATGTTTATCAGATATACTACTATGGACGCATCTTCTGCCCAGTAGCTTCCATCTAACCATGTCTCCACCAGCATTGACCTTACTTTGTCCATAATGCACCTATTCATCCTTTCAGAGATCCTGTTTTGCTGTGGCGTATAGGGACACGTCTTGTGCCTTTTGATCCATGCTTCTCTGCATAGCTTGTCCATCTGTTGGTTGCAGAACTCCAAGCCATTGTCAGTCCTTAAGCACTTGACTTTCTTTCCGGTTTGGTTCTCAACTAGTTGTTTCCAATCTGCAAAACATTGAAAAACTTCATCTTTAGTTCTGAGAAAATAAATCCAAACCTTTTTAGAATAGTCATCAGTTAGTGTAAGAAAGTAATGAGCCCCTACTAAGCTCGGTGTAGTATTAAGTGATCCCCAAAGGTCTGAGTCGATGTATTCCAATACTCCCTTTCAGAAGCATTTGGCTTTTGGGAAGCTCTGTTTATGAGACTTTCCCATAGCACATGCTTCGCAGAACTCCAGCTTCCCTATTTCACTCTTCTTCAAGTATCCCTTCCTTGCAAGAGTTTACATAGACCGGATGTTCAAATGTGCTAGTCTTGAGTGACACTTCCTTGTGTGATTCACTACGTTATGAGCAGTATTTGCTTCTGCCTTTCTTATTGTCCCTTGTAGATAGTACAAGCCATTTGAGTATTTTCCTGATAGCACCTTCTCGTTTCCTTTGTGAAACTCTATCTGATAGTCCTTTTCTTTGTACTCACACCCTGACTGCTCTTGTTGACCATATGATATGAGGTTCTTGCCCATCTCTGGCATGTACCAAACATCATTTAGAGTTACCACTGTTCCATCATAATTGTCAATGGTGATCTTCCCCATTCCTCGAACAATGCAGTATGAGTTATTACCCATCAGAACCTTGTTTCCCTCAAACTCTGTTAGATCATATAGAAGATTCTTTCTTGGGGTGATATGGAAAGTGCATCCTGAGTCAAGTACCCACTCCTCCCCTGAAACAAACAAACTTGATGTGAGACTGACTGGTCTTGGGAGATTAGTAGCTACGTTTGCAGAGTTGTTGATCGTCTTTTTCCTCTCTGGACAATCTCTCTTCCAGTGAGAGTCGCTTCCACAGATCCAGCAGGTTTTATCCTGCTTTAACTGTTGTCTTCCTCTAGATTTTCATCTTCCTCTATTTTTGAATTTGCTTTTCCATGGCTTGTTGTTTCCTGTGTCACTTCAATTAGACGTTCTTCCTCGATTTTCAGTATATAGGCCCTCTGAGCTCCTTGCTTTTGGTGTTAGACCTTTCTGTTTCAACTCTGCGTCTTTGGAGTACGCAGAGGTCATAACCTCGCTTACTGTGAGCGTATCTTTCCCGGTTTCATTCTGAAGTGTATGAACCAGAGGCTCGTAGATCTGAGGTAGACTTGAAAGGAGTTGTATCACCTAGTCATCGTTCGATATGGTGACCTTGATGCTTTCTAAGTCATCTATTAATTTCAAAAACAAGTCAAAATTTTTTGTCTTGTCTTTTTCCATGCAATAGCATGAGAACTTCTTCTTGAGATATATCTTGTTAGGGAGAGACTTAGTCTGTTAGTCTTTCTCTAATGCCTTCCACATTCCCATTGCTATCGTCTCATGCATGATCTTCCGAAGTATAACGTCGCTTACGCACATACTGAACAAGCTCATAACACGTAGATCTTTATCTTCCTTCTTTGGATCAACTTTCACATCTTGATCTCCCTCAGCTTTGTCAGTTCTGTCTCTTGTTGACGACGAGTCTTCCTTCAAGACTGATAGCAATCCTTGTATCTCCAATTGACCTAGCATCTTGAACTTCCAAAGTCCAAAATCTCCCTTCCCGTCAAACTTCTCGATCTCAAATTTCCCTCGTGTTGGATCCATCGTATTCTGTGATGAGTCCCGTTGATTTTGTTACCTACAGATAACACAATTCACACACACCAGTAAACTTGTTCCCTAACTCGTTTCAAAACCTAATAATCCTAAGACTACTCCGTAGATTATAGAACTATAGAGTTAGAGTACTTCCTTGTTTAGATCAAGATGATCCGTGATGGATTGATTCTGTTAACCTTCCTCCGATCCTTCCTGGCTTGATTCTAGATCGATCTTCCCTTTGCTCTAGCCGAGCTCTGATACCAATTGTAGAAGATCTCGATCTACTCGTTTCTCCTCTAACGCTCTTGTTTTCTCTCTCTCTCAGGTAAACTCGCG
>JABAYD010035759.1:0-13030 GCA_014822095.1 Diplotaxis tenuifolia
ATAGGGTAGCTCAATGCTTTCTTGAATATTTCAGCTCCTATCTGCATTTCAAGAATATGATTAATAAGTGTAAATACCACTTCCATAGCCTTAAAACTGAGTACCTTCTGTTCTGTGTTGTCTAGGGTATCTTTGATGTTGTCTACTTTAGCAGCAAGTCTCAAGAGAGCACAACCACCACCAACTACAATCCCTTCTTCAATTGCTGACTAAAATTCTTAGAGATATCAGGTTTCTTTTTGGACTGACAATTTCTCAACAAATCATATGTTTTTGACTCTTGAGTAGTTACCTTAGTTGCATTCAGGGCATCTTCAACCTTTAGCTGTTTATCCTTCAACTCAACTTGTGTCTGTGCACCTACCTAATGCTTTTGAAAGTTAGTTGACAACCCATGAATGTTTTCAGTATCAATAAGTTTACAAAGTCACCTGGATCAATGCAATTCCACCAGATAATCTGGCTATCCTCTCATTGAGGATCTTCTTCTGAAAATTTTCCTCAGTGTTCTGAATTACAACATTATCATCAAATGAAAAAACATGAGACTCAAATATGATGTCACTTGGTTTTATGAGACCATTGATAAGAGAAAAGACCTGGACAAGTTTTTTAATCTGAGAAACCCTTTCCTCAACTGCTTTCTGAGTGTCCCCATTAGTAACAATCAGTGTTGAATCCTTAGTTACAACAATCCTTTTTGCTGTTCCTAAAACCTCTTTTCCAGCCTTCTCCAAACTCAACCCCATCTCATCTCTGATCACAGTAGCTACACACAGACAAAACAACCCCAGTGATTCACTACTAAGAACAAGAAAGAAACATACTCAAAAGGGCAAAAGTTTCACCTCCAGTTAAGATAGCAAGATCATCCAAGCAATGGCTCTTGCGCTCACCAAACGAAGGAGCTTTAATAGCTGCAGCTTTCAAGTTACCTTTAAGTTTGTTCCTAATAACAGGAGCAAGAGCGTCTTGCTCAATCTCCTCAGCAACTATAAGAACAGGATAGTCTTCTTTAACAGCAGAGTCCAGTATCTTGAACATATCTTTAGGATTTGTTATTTTATTATCAACCAATAGCAGCTACAATACACAAAAACAAATCAAGTAATATATATACTCTCTTAGCCACTAGACAAATGATAGGTCTTGTGTTCTGACCTTGCAATCATGGAACTCAACTTCTCTCTTCCTACGATCAGTAACAAAGTAAGGAGATAAGTAACCACGGTTAAACTGCATCCCTTCCACAACCTCAAGATTATTCACTAAGTATTTGCCTTTCTCTATTGTAACCACACCACTCCTTCCAACTTGTTTAAAAGCATTGGAGATCATGTTCCCTACTTCGTAGTCATTCCCTGCACTAACTGCTGCAACATCCGCAAGTTCATGATCTTTCACCTCTCTGGACATTGACTTGAGCTCTAATACTAGAGCTTTCGCGGTTTTTTCGATACCGCGAGCAACTTGGATTGGATTTATCCCAGCAGAAACCACCTGAAGAGAAGGGATAATGGTTCACAAGTGGAAGCACATGTAATCAAGCTTTGGTTATAATGAGATTGTGTACCTTAATACCTTCAGTGATAAGGCCATGAGCAAGAACTATAGATGTAGTGGAACCATCACCAGCAAGGTCATTAGTCTTAGCACCTGCTTGTCTTACAAGTTTCACTCCAACATTCTCCAACGGATCCTCCAACTCAATCTAATATATGGTTTTGACATTTCATCAAACTAATCTACGGTTTTCTGAAACTAAAAAAAGGAAAGTGAGTAACCTCTTTGAGAACAGTTTCACCGTCATTGACGATCTTGGGAGGTCCATACTTGTTCTGCAACACTACGTTTCGACCCTTTGGACCTAATGTAACGCCTAATAGCTTAGCTACCATATCTGCACCTGCCTGCAACCAAACTTCACCACCATTTTTCTCCATAAGAAAAAAATAATGGACAAATCACACTCACAAAAAAAAAGGAAAGAAAACCTGAAGCTTCTTGGTGACAGAACCATCACGGTTAAAGTGGACTTCCTTTGCAGCGGCTCTTGCTCTAAAAACGAAATGAGAAGACGAAGAGTGCGAAAGAGAAGGTTTTTTGAGAAACTTTCGATTAGTGAGAGGTAATAATGCAGAGAGTGAGGAAGCCATTGCTGCAAATGACTTGCAAGAAGAAGAAGCTATCAGCTTCTGTGAGTAAAGTAAAAGATATAAGGTGGGAAAAAGATTTCATTATATCTCTTCCTATTAACTTTATTATTGGGCCGAGTTCTTACGTGTCAAATATTGTTGGGCCGAACCTAATATAAGAAGATCCATACTATCAGAGGACAAAGCCATTAAAATCAACAAACTTTGCTTTACTATCCTGATCATATTTACGTATTGAACGCCCCAACATCTATCAATGATATTAAACTAATCAGAAAATGTATTAACAAAATGTGCTCTGTGTGAATAGTCCATTCGACTTTATAGTACGAGGACATCTTTTTACTAATACTTTATTGTATTGTGTATGTGATATTTTAGTTCCCTGATTTTACAAAAAAAAATGAAAATTTTGTATTAAGATTGGATGCCTTGAGAGCTGATTATTCACCTAGTTAACGGGCAATGTTATCTGACCAGTGGTTTGAGTTTGAGTTAAGGATAATTCATGATAACTTATTTGTAGAGGTAACATCTACTAAATCTAATAGATCTATATATTAACATAGAGTTAAAGAACAAAAGCTGGAATAGCTCAGTTGGTTAGAGCGTGTGGCTGTTAACCACAAGGTCGGAGGTTCGACCCCTCCTTCTAGCGTTTTATTTTTTTATAACAAATCTCATAAGTTTTATTTTGCGTAGAAACTCCAATTCTCTACAATCTTTACGATTTTCACTTAAAACCAGTTTCATTCCTTTTCTTATAAACAAGGACGTTCACGAAAATGAAAATGGATTATATGTACATTAATCCTTCCACTGTTCCACATCCACACCAAACATGAGCAGCATTACAACAAGCAAAGCGTATGTTCGCTGAGATTGCAATTTTGCAGCCAAGAAGTTTGTGATGAAATCATGTAGATATAAGTATGTTATCATAGGAGGCGGTCGCCATTCAAAAAGAGCCATAAGAGTAAGCCAAGTGTCAAAGAAGACCAGTGAAAGCATCGTACAGGCTATTGCTAGTATTCAGTGTCCCTTCCCATGCCGTCCAAGAAAAAAAGATTATATGTATCGACATGGCCGCAATATACGGGGTATAATTGAATAATTGATAAACAAGATGTGTGAACAAGAAAAAAGAGCCTTTAAGCAAAGAAACATAAAGCAAATAGACATGGCAAGCAATGGTGAGAGAACCTAATAAAGAAACCAAAAAACTGCAATAAAAGAAAATGGTTGGATCCAAGTGGCAAGTTGGTATGAGAGATAACAGAAGACTAAATCTGCATTACCGTGATTCCTGGATTTCGAGCTCCACAATAGAAAAGAAGCCGGCCATGGACATAAAACAAAATAAAATATTATTATGGCGCCAAATTATTAAAAACAAAAATTTATCAAAATTCTGAATAAATTATTCTATAACTTTCAAATTTCATAGTCAAAACGCTTGCCAACGTAAGTGAATCATTGATCAGACAATTGAGGAAACCCTTCACCGTTAAGAGTCGAATGTATATACTGATTTGTTTTAAAGAATTCAATTTAAACATTTTTATGAACAGATTTTTATTATTTAAAAAATCATGAACAGATGAATTGAGAAGTAAGTGTAATTTGTTTTTAAATAACTGAATGTCATTTTATTACTAGATATGCAGAAGCCAAACTTGAATAAACCAACCAACAAAACAAGTTTTCTATGAAAAGATCAAGTAAATGTAGTTTATCATAATTATTGGAACTCCAATTTCATATGTGAAAAAATGGAGAAATGGATACGCGTAGAATACAAACCAAGTAGCATCTCATATCGTGGATTATATAAAAGAAAGCAACAAAAGCTTTTTGTTATTTTTTTTTAACTTAATATAGAACAAAATACTAAATAAGTAAATCCAAACCCTAAAAAGAGTTTAAATAACAAACAAAAAGAAAGAAAATAAAAGTGGGAAGAAAAAGAGACAGCTCTAGCTTTCCACCTACGTAAACACACCGTTGGCAAAATCTATGCCGTCCATAGCAAGTAAAAACCCTTAAGCCTGAGATGATCTCACACCTAAACTCGCAAGGCCACTGCAGCGATGGTGGTTAGTAAGACGACGGTCGCGGTTCGGACAGAGAGCTCATCTCCACCGCTTGGATCGAAACCGGTGCTCCCTGATGGTCCCATGATAGATGGAGGGAATACAGATGAAGTGGGAATTCCAGTGGTGGGAGTGACGTTGCTTGGCATCCCTGTGGTTGTGTTTCCGGTGGATGGAGTTCCGGTGGTTGAATTTCCGGTTGATGGAGTTCCGGTGGTCGGATTACTAGTGGAGCTGCAAAAACGCTACTCTATGATCTCACTTAAATCATCATAAGGGTTTGAGAAAATAGTAAGCCAGTTGTAAAGATTCAGTAGCACTTCTATACATGCATTACTACAATTGTTATTGCGCTAGTCAACAACTATGTTGTGATTATTTTAAGAATCAATCTTCTTATAGCTCAAAACTATAATTACCCCCCCCCCATTCAAATTAGAATTAAAACATATATAAATGCATAGGATGGAAACAGAGAAAGATATTTAGCAAAAACAAAAGAAAGAGAAAGACGAACACACTGATCTTTTACATGAGAGATAACCTTAGCTTAATTATCCAAGAAATCTACTAATATCAGAGGGTTACAATTAAAAAGAATACATCAAGAAGTATGACTTATCCTCTAGAATATTATGGCGAATGTTTAACTAACTCTGTAACATACTCAACCTCTTCACTCTTACAAATTGAGTAAACAGTAGTCTCCAACTGATTCTTAGTACCATTTGAGGATCAACCAATCCAGTTTAGCTCATCACAAGTGTATTTTGCACACTTTGATCAGCAAACTACAATCATCATTTAATCTCTCTTTTTTTTTTTAATTCAACTACTTCATTATTTTTTTTAGCAAAAAAAAACTATAATCATCATAACTCATTGCTGACAACACCAAGCAAACGACCAAAAATTAGCCAGAGTGCTAAAAGAACCTTATCTAGGCTCAAAAGAGGAGATCATAAAGTGAAACATACCTCGAACTAGATAAACAACTCGAAGCATCTGCAAGAACACAATAAAGAAACAACATAATAAGAATTGTATGATGAGAGAAACTTATGGGTTTTGATAGATGGGTTGGGAGAGAATACTTGAAGGAGGGGAAGTGGAGATGACGGCGGCGCCGTTAAAGTCACACGTTGCACCAGTAGAAGCTTTCTTCTGATAAAAGCTGTTAACGGCGACATCACAATGGTTTTTGACGGTGTTGGGTTGGAAACAAGAACCATTTTGCTCAATCCGCGAACAGTCAGCACCCGATCCACACGCGTAGTCTATTACCTTCTGAAGCGCTTGGTCGTCTGCGTCCTTGCACACACAAACCGCCGCGCCTGTTCAATGACAAAGAAGAAAAAGAGACGAATCAAAATCAGAATATGCTAAAAAGATACTAGAATCTAACAGCACAAAATGTTAGGTTTGGTTTAGTTGCTTGGAGTTGGAAATAAGCTTTTACTTGAGTAAGTAACCATTGAGAAGAGAAGAAACAAAGAAATCAAAGTTGCCATGGCTGCTTCTGATTATGATATCGTAATGCTTGTTGAACAAGTAAGATCGAAATTTTTTTAACCCTAACAGTGTTATGGATACGAGTTTGCGTGCTTGGTGGTATAGAGAGAGGGAGAGGGGAGGGATCCTTATAACATGGTTGATTACATATTTTTATTTATTTTTGTGACAATATTTTGGGATAGTAATAAGCACTGTACAATATGTAAAACTTTTAGATCCCTTTTATGTAATGACTTGTAAATGTTAGATTTTTAGTACACAAAGCAGAGGAACAACAGAGAAAAGATGAAAAGCTGGCTTGTCGTCTAGTTGTTGTGTGACTCGTCGACGCACAAAAAGTTGTAGTGGTGACTTTACGTGAAAGAAAGATAGCTTGTTATTCACGAAGTTTCCTCCTCATTTTACGTATACCACATGCATTTTTAGTTTGTTTTTTTAACGTTTGGTTTATGTTAGGAGAATCTACTACGATTAAAATCTAGCTAGCTCTCCCATAAAAGTGACGCCTACGTATCCAAAATAGAAATATTGGTTAATTTTGTTTCCTTGTAAATGTAATTAAACATATGATTATCAAATAATTATATAACATATTTGGAAAGCTAAGTCGCAGTATGATTTTAAAGCACTAAACACGATGAAAACGATAGAAATTAAAGCGGAGAAAAGAATAGAAAAGTGGAAATATATAATATAGTCGCATAAACTAACTGCAAAGTACTTAAGGGCTAAGGTAGCGAGGGAGCCATGTGCAGGATAACCTTTGCAATCCGCACTACAGCACGTATGATTAGGTCACCAGTCAAAAAGTCATATATACTAGTATATACTAATCCGATAATTTAATGATTGATTTGAAGACGATCAGATATAGCAATGAGCTTAAACGGTTTCATAAAATAATAAGGGATGGCTCAATCAGGTTTTAAGTGAGATTTTTTTTTTTAGTTTTGGATTTTTTTAATGCACGACTAAATTTCAGTATAATTTTATTTGATAGTTTGAATTTTTCAAGAGAATTTGGTTATTATGTTTTATAAAATAAAAGGAAAATATTAGTTATATAAACTATTAATATAAAATTTAATATAAATAGTTTTGGAAATATATAAATTGAAGAAAATCATTATTTTAATAAATTAACCAATAAAAATGTATCGAGTAGAAGTAAATTTATCATTTGGTATACAAACATATAGTATACAGAAAATCTTGAGAATTACTGTTAGGTTCATGTTTCATCTTGACACAATTTGACATCAAAGTCGAAGATACCAAATATAAAAAAACAAACAAGAGTAGTGACCTAAGCGCGGCCTTTAGAGGACGAAAAAGTATTCTTCGGCACATGTAGGAGCCACATAATCTTCTCTTTAAGATACCCTTGAGAGCCAAAGATACTATAAGCTCGTTGAACAGGCTTTTGATTACAGCCTTCCGTTCAACTGACTCATCAGTACCATCAATAGTCAGTCCTCTAAAAGCTATATAGTCATTATAGGGAAGCAAACCGCTCGGCTTGCATTATCTTTTCCTCTTGAATGTTAGTAGTTTATTATGAGAGGATGTTGATGGACCGCTAAGGCCACGACAAACTCGGTTTTAGTTTTACGTTTGAGTTTTAATAAATATTGAGTCTCTTCTCCCAGTTTCATACCAAAAAAATAAAAATAATCAGTCCTCTAAAAGCTATATATATAAAGGACTGAACTTTTGGCTTTGAGCGGAGTCTCATCGTCAGTTTCTATAGCCACCTTCACAAGCTCCAGATCGGAGACTTTCAACTCCTGCAGGAGAATATTTATGAAGCAAATCCATCACTATAATACAAAAAACAAGTTTTACCTTTGAAAATTTCTCATATTTAATACAAAGAGAAGCTCGAGGTACACAGTGGGTGGGTGCTTACCAACTTTGGTGCTTACCAACTTTGATATATCCACCTATACACATATCTCACATATGTTTTTAAAATAATTATGAGTAAAACAAAACCTGATGCGAAAACTATACACTTTTACCGTGTAAAACTGTTGGATCTCAACATCTGAAGGCCAATCATGCAATGCTCCATGCACGGAATCATAGATTCGTGGAGGTGCGAACACACTAGTTGTCTCAGCACATATGAAAAATAATTTTAATTTTATAGGCAACCGGGGTTGTATATAACAACAATAAAAAAAAAAAAATTCAAAAGCGTAAATTACCTTTAATATGGGAAACAAAAAAAACACATTAAAATAACCAAAATCCTTTCATCAGTTTGTAACAGACCGCGGGTAACTGTATCACGAACCTCCAAAGTGATGTAGAAAGAAGAAGCACCGCAGTACCGCATGTTGAATTTGATCAAATCTTTTAGGTCAAAGTTTGTAAAAAAAAAACTGAATGTAAGCTAGGATATACCTGAATCAAATTGTAACGATGAAGACCAAGTTTCCGTGACATTTAACCTTTTTCCCAAAGGGATAACAACAACAACTAAAACCTTCACACTTATAGAATAGCAAGTGCCCAGACGTAACCATACCCCGTGATCCTCCTAATATATCTTCAATATCAAAATCTTAAGAACAAAGTAAACAAAAAAGCATGAATAAAGTAGATAAGTATGCTAGGACTCAAAACGACATGAAATTATTAGGTTAGATTCAATTCAATTGGATTTAGTTTAGGGGATAATGATAACATAGGTTGAACAAGATGAAAGAAACTAAATACATGGGGTTCATAACATCCAAAGCAGGGTAATACTCCACCTCGTTGAATTCGATCCAAAAGACGCCATTATCGTTTTGTCAAATTCTGGATTGATAGAACTATTTTCTGCGGCTGCAGATGTTATATGTGACAGATCTAGGTTATTCTTTGACAATTTTCTTCTTCGGGCTTTATGAATCCAAATTTTTAATCCATAATTTAAATTATTTTTTTGACAATTCATTTAATCATTTACTTTCGACTTTTAACAATTCTTCAGTAGAGTTACTAGGGCAGACCTGCGGGAGATTAATTTGATGGGTCGATTTTCATTAAAAAAACATAATTTCGTGTAAATTTGGGCTTTGTCTCTCAACTTTCAGACTCATTTTAGGGAACTTGTGCTAAAATCTTAGTTACGAGTTTTTTCATAACAAAATCATGATTCATTACGTCGAATAATGACACCCACACAACACCAAAGAGAAATCCATAAAGCCACTTCCTTCGCAAGTACCCTTGGCAGCTATCCTCTTCTCATATTAGTTGTACTTAGTGTTAAACCACGTTGGTCAAAAAGAAAAAAAAACTTAGTGTTAAACCACTTCTCTAAAAATAAAATTTGAAAAATTGAAATTTATGTTCGTGCTATTATAAGACACTTAATACAGTAGCACTAACCTACACTTTTTTTATCTTGTAATCCTTGGAGAATGTAATTGTATACCCGGTATGGTTGAGACTTTTAAACCGGAAGTGAATTAGAAAGAAATGCATTTCTATGGGCCTTGAGAATGGGCCGGCCCGTTTCGAGAAATCTCCGTATCACACAAACAGTTTTCAGAACAGTTCACCTGGGAACAATCCAAGAACACGAAAACCCTAAACTGAACGAAGAAAGGGAAACAAGATGACTGGAAGGGACGACGAAGTTGGCAGAGGCAAAGAGAAAGAAGAAGAGCAAGATGGAATGTCCGTACACTCTCCCTGTAAAGCTCTACCTTCCTCTGCTTCTTCTCTCTCCAAGGTATTCTCTCTTCTTCATCTGGCAAGTATTTTTCACATTTTTGCAAATTCTTGATTCTATCGCAAAGAATCAAGAAAGCATACACCTTTACTAAAAAAAAAGGAATCATTTTTTCTTGCTTTCTACTTATGTGATTGTGTTGTAATGTGGTGTGCAGGCATACATCGTCACTTTGTTCTTTACGGTCTTATGGAATACCTCGGAAGAAGGTTTGATGTCTGACATTACCTGAGTTCTAATTGATATTGATTTTGTCTGAACTATTTTTCTGTCCACAGCTTTGATCGACAGTTCACAGCAGATGAGGTTCTGCAGCTATTGGATCGTTTCTACAACATTGAGATGCTGGTGAGTTAGTAGTTACAACAAACATTGATTATTTATGTTTCTAAGTTGGCTTCTATTGTCACTTCATGACTTGCTTTAGACTCGTGCTGAATGTTTGATCTTTTTACCAGAAATCAGATGATGAGGACATTGATATTCTTAACCACGAAGAAGACTTCACCTTGCCGCAGAGTTACTTTGATAAGGAAGAAGAATGATAAGTGTGATCTTTGCTTCATTCTCACCCATCTTTTTTTTTTTGTATATAGTTGGTTAGTTTTGTCCCCAGCTCTTATAGTCTGCAGTAATACTAATAGAGAACCATCAGCGCATTACTGATCTTTTCATGTTGACATTTAGTGCCACGGTTGTGTTTGTTTGTTTGGTTGTTTTGGAGTTTCTAATAATATTGTTGATGGTGCTTTATACAGTATTATAAATAGCCAAAACATATCCGATCAAGTTCATAGTATAAATTCATAACATAAAACAAATTTGATATCATGAGATTGACAAACAAAAGAAAGAACAAAAAAGGGGTAAATTAAAAAGAACTATAAATGTGAATTCAATAGTTAATCTCTGATCCCATCTCTTTTATGAAACCAAGCGGGAGTTTAATCTAAACTCATTCAACTTCCAAAGCCTCTTCTGATCATTTCTGAAACAAAGAAACAAAAAGGCAAACCACATTTAGCTTAACATAACAAACGCAACTTAGACTAAATCAGGTTAATTACATCAGAGGCTTCTATGATCTTGCAATGTTCTTGCTGGGGTGGTACATCAGACTTGACGTTGTCTTCTCCTAATAAATAAGAATATAAAACCCTTCTTAACTCAAATTAAAGTCATTTAAATCACGGTTGAGATTTTCAGACAGACCTCCATCTTCAGGAAGATCAGAAGTCCATAGGGTGAGATTGTCTCTAAGGAGCTGCATGATCAAAGTGCTGTCCTTGTACGACTCCTCACTTAGAGTATCTAACTCTGCAATCGCCTCATCAAAGGCTTGCTTCGCCAAATGACAAGCTCTGCAACATTCACATTATTACACACCTAATGATATTTCATTTAGGTAATGATGTTGTTAAGAAAAATAAATGTGTGTTGAAGGAAGATCAGTGCTTGCAGCTTGTGTTGCAGCCTCATAGCCTTTGAGTGACTGTTCAGAAGCTTCCTTCCTCTCTTGCTCCGTCTTAAACTCTGCCAAGTAACGGTAATAATCTCCTTTCCTACAAACCATTTCAAATCAAGTTGAGTTTCATTTATGAACATGGCCGGTCCTAAGTAAAACCGGATGAAACATTCGCCTATGACCTCCAAAATTTTTGAGGAAAATCACATAAATATAAACCCTTAAATTTGTAAAAAAAAATAAAAATAAAAATGTTGAAACATTTACTAAATCGTTTAAGGCTCTAAAATCTCAGGGATAATATTTTCTTACATCTTGTAATAGAAAACGGTGGCTTCACCAGAGGTAGCGTGAGGGATAAGATGCTGATCAATGATGGAAAGAATATCTTTACAGATATCAGCAAGCTCATCTTCTACCTTTTGACGATAACCTTTGATCTGTTTCACGTTTGATTCGTTTCCTTTAGACTCTTCCTTCTGCTCGATGGACGACATGATCCTCCACGAAGCACGTCTCGCTCCGATCACGTTCTTGTAACCAACAGACAACAGATTCCTCTCCTCCACAGTCAGCTCGCTGTCAACTTTAGCCACTTTCTTCATCGTCTCAACCATCTCTGCAGAAAATCATTACCAGAGGTATTGTAAATTTCGATTTCTCGTTATATATATATATGTATATTAAAGATTAATGTATTTGATTAAAACGTACCGTCGTAACGCTCGGCTTGTTCGGAGAGCTTAGCCGTGTAGACGAATGTCTCTCTTTCTTTGTCGGATTCTGACGACATCTTTTGTTAATGTGTTGGAAAACAGAGATGTTGGTTTAATGTTTGTGTCGGGAAAGAGGGGAGAGAAGAGGGTATATAATAGGAGGATTGAAGATGGTTCGTGAATGGCGGGAAGAAGACTGAATCTCAACCTTTAGATCCGAGAGTGTATAAGTGTCTGCGCAATTCCTGGCTTTTCCTGCAATTCTTTGTAACTAACTTAACGAACTTTTCGTTCCGTTACGATGTGAGAACTTAGTTTTATAAACATGTAAACAGTTGCGATTAACAAGTGGGGATGTAGCTCAAATGGTAGAGCGCTCCCCACATTTTCTCTATTTGTTTTTTTTTGTTGACAAACATTTTCTCTATTTGTATGTGACTGCAGGCATGGATACCATATTATCTTGTCTGAAGGAAGGAAGAACTGACAGATTACATCTCTGGCTCTGGCTCTGCTCCAGTGGAAGTCAATTGCTAGTTGTTGATGTAACCATTATATAAAAAAATATCACAGCCTTCGTTATTTTGGCCAATATGTTTGTTAGAAATTTGTTAGCAAATCTTCTCAGTTGTTTTGAATAATGAATTTCCTAAGGTTATGATACATTTAAGTGTTGAGTCTCACTGCCGTGCCAGCCTTTTTGGAGGTCTAAGGCAAGTTTTAAATGTATTAAAAGTATATATGTTGATAATACTATAATTAAATTTCAAATGATATAAATAATGAAAATAAAATATTAAATAATTATAAAATAAATAATCATGTTTAGATGATTCTATTTTTCATTTTTACTATAAATCGTGTTCCTATCAATTTATTAAATCAGTTTTTAACTTTCTAACAAAATAAGAAAAAAAAATATTCATACGAAAAAAAAAGTGTTAACAAATATCTCTTTTTAAAATGTCAGAATCTCTCTGATTTGCACTTAGGAAAGTCTGCTTTTATGCCATCTTTTTTCAAAGGAAATGATTTTGGGTGCTAAAATCTAAATTGGTGAAAACTGGAAAGATCAAAGTCTTTCTTTACAAGTAAGCTTTGACCAAACATTCAACGCCAAAGTTTGTTGCTTTAGAACAGGAGAATATGACTCAAAAGGCTAGTTGTTGTTGGGTTGTTTGGACGTCAGAGAAGTCTCTGGTTTGGCCCCACGGTTTGTTATACCCACTCACCGGACTTGAGTTTCTACTCATTTCTAGCTCAGTGTACTACTGTCAGATTTATTTATTTATTTTAATTTTAAGGAAAGAGAATCTCTCTAATTAAAACTTTCTGCGGATTGGTGCAATATCAAG
>JABAYD010035766.1:0-10800 GCA_014822095.1 Diplotaxis tenuifolia
TGTAATATCCAGCTTGGGTTCTCTGATTTGGTGTGTCATATCCAGATTAGAAGCCTTAGAGTATCAGGAGGCGAGCCATCTCTCTTGTTTCCCACATTAATCCACAAGCCTTGATACAGATCGAGTCTTTGATTCTCTGTTTGCAAGGATTTACTCTGTGATCCATTCTAGACACTAAGCAGGGTGATCCTGTGTCAGTGGAGCAGAAAGCCATCTTTAGAGCATCACATAGCTCTGAGGAGGAGTCCATATTCATCATCTATCATCCACCCAGCCCCCTTCAAGTGATCCATGGAGAGACAGCCATTCCACGGCCATACCAAAAGAGGTAGACTTATCTACCCAAAATAATAATTGTTCTTAAGTTCTTTTATTGCTTTGACTAGGACCAACATTTGGTATCAGAGCAAACTTTTTGCTGTAACATGAAGCAAAATTAGGGTTATGGCAAGCAACAAAGAGAGATTGGCAGACC
Source organism: Diplotaxis tenuifolia (assembly GCA_014822095.1). Taxonomy (NCBI): domain Eukaryota; kingdom Viridiplantae; phylum Streptophyta; class Magnoliopsida; order Brassicales; family Brassicaceae; genus Diplotaxis; species Diplotaxis tenuifolia. Next base: position 476 of record JABAYD010035766.1, read on the forward strand.
TGTAAGCGAGTATCGGAATGATACAAGGCGAGGTGGCCAACATCAACAAAAAAGTCGATGGAGAGATGGCTGCAAAGTTTTGTGGCATGGAAGACTCTTTTAAGCAGATGTTGTCTGAGGCAGTGTCATGTCTTCGTGAGGAGGGATACCTTGCTCCGAAGAAAGGTAATCCAACATAGACGATGGCCAGTAATCAAGAAGTGGGTATGAGTGCGACAAGAGGACACAAATGATCAGAAATACCTCCAACCCCCGCTTTCATTCCTAACGCTGAAAACCCTATCCCTCTTCTCAACAGACCTAATCATCGACATGTGAAGCTGGTATTTCTCAAGTTTCGCGAAGGAGATCCCACATCATTGGTGAGTAAGGTAAAACAGTACTTCGCCTACCTAGAAATGCAACCGAAGCAAAGAGTCAGTTTTGCTTCGTATCATCTCGAGGATGAAGTCAACAAATGGTGGCAAGCTACATCAAATGCTCTCGATGAAGATGGAGTTGCAGTATCGTGGGATGTATTTGAGGAGGAAATATGGGCACGATTTGGCCCTACAGCTGCTGAAGACTTTGATGAAGCTCACTCTAAGATTCAACAGACATGTACTCTGAGATAGTATCACCGGGAATTTGAGAGGCTATAGAATAAAGTGTCTGGGTGGACGCAAAAAGCGCTCATCGGAACATACATAGGTGGTCTTAGAGACACAATCTCAGACAGTATTCGGATGTTTCAGCCGAAGACGTTGAAGGCGACGGTGGAACTGGCTAGAATGCGTGATGAACAACTCCAACGCAACCGAAGGTTTTCCACCACCACCAACCGAAACAACCAAAACTCACAAGCACCACCACCACCACCCAACGAGAACAACCAACCCAATGCCCGTGATACCAATTATGTCAAACCCAAACAATTGAGTTGGGAGGAGCTTAAACGGAAGCGGATACTTGGAATTTGTTTTAGTTGCGACGAGAGGTACACTCCAGGACATCAGTGCCAGAAATCACAACTACTTCTTATGGTGGGTGAAGAGGATGAAACAGATGAGGAAGAGGAGCCACCTGAAACTGAGGAAGCAGAAATAACGCTGCAAGCCCTAACTGGTTGGGACACTCCACAAACACTAAGAACACCAGTTGCACCGACGAAATCATTCAAGGTACGAGTGGCTGATGGACATCCACTACGTTGCGACGGCGTTTACCGAGCGGTTACCACGGTGATTGACAGTTTGGATTTCACCATCGATCTCTATGTGATCCCCTTAACCGGACTCGACGTCGTTTTGGGAATCCAATGGTTATCTCAATTGGGCCCGACCATATGCGATTGGAAACAACAAACCATGGAGTTCTTATGGGATGACAAAGCAGTCAAGATAAAAGGCCTTCCTAGTGGACGAATCACACATGCCCAATCTGAGGAAGTGGCCCGAGAAGCCCAAAAGGGTCAAGCTTGTTTCGCCATGAGTATCCAGAAGATTCAGACGAATAACACGCCGGTTCCGGAGGCGATGACCACCTTTTTACAGCAGTACGCCGAAATCTTCAAAACGCTGACTTCCTTACCACCAAAAAGAGAAATCGAGCACCACATCACCTTGAAGGAAGGTTCTGACCCGGTCAGTGCACAACAATGCCGCTACGCCCACCTTTCAAAAAGAAGAAATCAAGAAAAAAGTCAACGAAATGTTGGAAACTAGGTTCATTCGTAACAGCTCGAGTCCATTCTCGTCAACAGTAATGTTGGTGAAAAAGAAGGACGGATCTTAATGCGGCTAGTATCAAAGACCGATTCCCAATACCAACGGTGGAGGATATATTAGATGAATTGCACGGCGCTACCATCTTCACCAAATTGGATCTCACGGCTGGGTATCATCAGGTACGGGTTCACCCCTACGACATCCCAAAAACAGCCTTCCGCACTCATAATGGACACTATGAATACTTGGTCATGCCCTTCGGTTTGTGCAACGCTCCGTCAACATTCCAGTCACTCATGAACTCTATCTTCCGTGAGCACCTCCGTAAGTTCGTCCTTGTTTTCTTTGATGACATACTAGTCTATAGCCGCTCCTTGCAGGATCACCTCGAGCATGTTTGAATCGTTTTTGATCTCCTACAACAACACCAATTGTTCGTTAAGCAGAAGAAATGTGAATTTGGTCGAGAGGAGCTAGAATACCTTAGTCATATCATCTCAGCCAATGGAGTGAAAGTTGATCAATCAAAAATACAAGCCATGGTTGACTGGCCACTACCGACAATAGTCACTGAATTGCGTGTTTCTCGGTCTCACCGGGTACTATCGGAAAGTTCGTCAAAGACTACGGTATTATTGCTCGACCTTTGACGGATTTGTTGAAGAAAGGGAAATTCGAGTGGACACCACTGGCGGACTCCGCTTTCGCAACACTCAAAACGGCTATGACAACCACACCGACGTTAGCACTGCCATACTTCGCAATACCTTCATCATCCAAACTGACGCTTCAGGAGACGGGATGGGAGATATTCTTTCACAGAAAGGACAACCGATCGCATTTATGAGCAGAGCTTTAGGTGTCGCAAAACAGAACTGGTCCACGTATGCCAGAGAGATGGTCGCTATCGTCATTGCAATACGCACTTGGAGACCTTATCTTATGGGTCGCCGGTTCACCATTCAAACAGACCAGAAGAGCTTGTGTTACCTACTTGAACAGAGGATATTGACACCAGAGAAACAAAAATGGATGGAGAAACTACTCGGGTATGATTACGAGATAGTCTATAAACCGGGAAGTGCTAACGCTGCGGCGGATGCACTATCACGTTGCCGGGAGAGCCCTTGTCTCAACGCAATCACCAGTCAGAATAATGAGTTATATGGGAAGCATTACGCATGGCAACCACCACAGACCCGTACTTTAAATGCATTGGAGATCTTGCTGACCATACAAGCGCTGTAATGGGTTGCTATGCTACAACAACCAAATTATGGTTCCACCAGGGCCACCTCTCATCACTTCCTTAATTCGAGAACACCACGACTCACACATAGGGGGCCACTCTGGACTGTTACGAACCTTTAAGTGGTTGTCTCAGCAGTTCTTCTGGCCATCAATGCACAAGACCGTACGTGATTATGTTGCTGCATGTGATACTTGTCAGCGAGCTAAGTATGAGAGCTTGGCTCCAGCTAGGTTGCTACAACCCCTCCCAATTCCTAACAAGATATGGGAAGATTTGTCCATGGATTTTATCGATGGATTGCCACGTTCTGATAATCATACATCCATTATGGTTGTGGTGGATCGTCTCACCAAAGCCGCACACCTCGTTCCACTCGCTCACCCGTCTACGGCGAAATCGGTAGTTGCTAAGTTTTTGGAGTTCATCGTCAAACTTCACGGTCTACCAAATCCATTGTAAGTGATCGTGACCCAATTATTGTCAGTACTTTTTGGAGAGAATTATGGCGATTGTTAGGTACACAACTGCATATGTCATACGCTTATCACCCACAAACCGACGGCTAGACTGAAGTTGTCAATCGCATCATTGAGCAGTACCTTCACTGTTTCATACATCACAAACCTAAGCAGTGGAGCGCCTTTCTTCATTGGGCAGAGTACTGGTAAAACACCACTTACCATGCCTCCACCGGCATGTCTCCCTTCAAAGCTACTTACGGACGTGATCCACCACCACTACTACGTTACGAGATCGGAACTACACCCATCTTGGAGCTCGATGAACAATTAGCTGAGAGAGATGAGATACTAACGATATTGAAGCAGAATCTCGAACGCGCCAACAATAGAATGAAGCAATCAGCAGACCACAAGCGCAAAGACATATCTTATGAAGTTGGAGATTGGGTCTACTTACGTCTGTAATCTTACCGCCAACACACTATGTTCAAGCGAACTTGTCAGAAACTGTCAACAAGGTACTATGGGTATATTTTCAAATTGAAGCTCACATTGGACATGTCGCCTACCATTTGAAGCTCCCAGAAGGTACACGTGTTCACTCTATCTTTCATGTTTCTCTACTTAAGAAACCCGTTGGAGAGATCACACCAACGTCGGGAAATTTACCACCTATCCGCGCGAATGGACTCTTGCGACTCATACCGGAGAAACCACTGCAAATGAGAGAAACACATCAGGCTGGAGAGTGTATCGAAGAAGTATTGGTACAATGGAAAAATCTACCAGTGGAGGATGCAACATGGGAAGATATCAATCAACTGAAGCGGAGTTACCCAGATTTCAATCTTGAGGACTAGATTCTTCTTGGGGAGGAGAGTAGTGATGCATGTACAAGTTACGCTAATCATAAACCTGAACCAAACCGGAGAGTCTCGACGCAAACCAAGATTCATAATCGCAAGTATTTGGAGTAAACCACTCCGACATTTTATTTCAGCATTTTGTTTAATTATCTAAAGCACAATAAGAGGAGAATTGGTCATCCTTATGTTGAGGAACTACCTCTTCCACGTTTCCCATTTCCTAGTTTGTAGGAGTTAATCTCTAAGCACGTTAGTTTTTTTTTTCTATTTAAGAAATGAAAAACCTAAAAAGAGATAGACTTATCTACTCACAATAGTTCTTGAGTTCTTTTTTTGTTTTGACCGGGACCAACAGCATATGCAAATGGAGATAAATTTGTACTCTCTAAAACATTTTATGACTTTGCAATTTCAACAATAAAACTTATTGCACGTGTGACAACTTTTTTTAGAGATTGAAAGACATGTGCCCTCAACCAAAAGAAAAAAAAAACTAATAAATCTGAGTAAATAGTATCTTGAGCAAAACATAAAAGAGACGTGACTTGCTCAAGCATTATTTTTTCCATTAACAATAATTGTTATTCCTTCTTCATCCCAATATCAAATACCTAGATGATAAAACTTCTTCTTTGATTCTTTATGTGATTCATATATAATTTAGCTTAAAAAATTATTAATAAAGCTCTATGTAATGATTCATTTGCACCACCATTGTTTTTTAATTATTCTCCACACAACTCAAACTTCTCATTGATTTCAGTTTCATACTAAGAAACTCGATTCACCAAAAGTTTGTTAATTTGGAACCATTTTCTTCGTCTTATATTTTTTCACTCATAACAAATCATTATGTTCCCTAGAATCCTAGATGAAACAAAATCTGGAATAATAAGAAGAGAACAAAAGAAGACATTACAAAAAAAAAAAAAAAATACAAAGATGTAGAAAAAAGAAGGTAGTTTGACCATCTGATCTTTTAAATCTTATATACTCTGAAATTGTGTGATCTTTTAAATCCCTTTTAATCAGTTTTTGTTTTTGTTTTGTTGGTTTCTTAATGTTGTTGGATTTCAAAATCTAGATTTGTAAAATGTCAATTTTAAAATCTAGATTTACAAAAGATGTGGATATATAACGTGTGGATGGAGATTGTGTGGATATGTGGTATAAACCGGCTTAAGGGCAAAAGAGGAAGGCGTAAGGGCAATACCTAGGTTCATTCGGTCGAAGAGGAAGGAGTTTAAGGCGAGAGGCATAGGGGAGAGCTTCTACACATCAAACTAGCACTTAGAGTAATTTAGGCATTTTTCCGTTTTTGATATTCGAGCTGCAACTCAATTAGGTTTAGCCGCCTTCGGGTTTTAGAACTAGGAATCTCCCCGACAGCTCTCGTATCCAAAGCACCTTACCTTGTTGTTACGCTCAAACGCGAATTCGGGAATAAGAATTTATTTTTCTCTCTTTTCTTTACGATATATTACTGCTTTATTGTCTTTATTGTCTTTACGCGAATTCCAGGACCTCATGGAAATTAGGGTTTTCCTACTGTCCTTATTTATACGATATATTGATGGAGGAAATTTCGGTTCCCACAACGAGAACGTTGGAACTCAAATTCCACCAGCAAACGCCACCACAGTTAACGCAGATGCTAACACTGCGGCGTTTCTGGAGATACTCTCCGCCAATCATAAAAGGATGGGCGAGCAGGACAAGATGATCGGGTCTCTCGCGAAGCAGATTGAAACCTTAACCGCGAAGACCAAGGTTGTCTGCCCCCACGAAACCAAAAGGATCCGCGGAAGAAGACTCGACTTCGCGACTCTAATGGATCATCCTGGAACTGAACATTGTAACCTACCAGGACAAGCTTTCAAAAAGGATAATTCTAACGCGACATCGAAGGAATTGGAAAAATCTCCTTCTCGCGAGCAGGAGGTCGAGGGCGATGGTGTCAAACGGGTTAACCTGGACACCAGCGATCAATCTAACCCTTTGGACGAAGACGCTGACGTCCATCCGAGGAGGAGGAAGACCTCTACTGCATGGAACATGCGAGAACGGCCGAGGAGCAATCTCAGCTCACTAACAGAAAACGCCGACAAGGTCGGAAAATTGTTGGCGACCCGATTGAGATTCACGATCTCCGCGACTACATCACAAAAACGGCCGCGGTCATGAAGGCAGTGAAATATTGAATTCACCATGCTAGTAGTGCTGCTCTCGAAATGAATCGATTGTTGTACGAGTCTCGAAAAATGCCTTTCACGGCTCATATCACTGAGGTCAAGCTCCCCAATCCCGGAAAGCTTAAGGTACCAACTTACGATCGGACGACTGATCCTAAAGCACACCTGCAGGCTTTTTAGATCACCATGGGTTGAGCCAAGCTCAAGGAAAGCGAAAGAAACGCAGGCTATTGCCGCCTCTTCGTCGAAAACCTAGGGGGCAGCGCTCGAGTGGGTCTCTCAACTTAAGCAACGGACATCCAGAGACTAAAGCGATCGACGCGTCTACAATAGCTGAGTAAACACACTCGCACCAACAATCAAAACTACGAGATGACTTGATTCCCGAAAGGGATACGTAGGCAGCTCGCCTAAAGACGTGTTCGGCTATCCCCCTCTCTTAAAAGGAGGGGGGGGAGTGGGTGCGTATACGAGTATTCGTATACTCCCATATTTCAAAATATTTGCTTTGTACTCTAGGTTTTTGAAACATTTCAATAAAGACAAAGTTCAAATACTACCGAATCTCTTCTCAAAAACCATTTTCAACAAACAGATCGGAACATTTCTACAAATTACTTCCGCAATAAATTATAAACACTTGGTCGTCCCGACCAAAAACTTACAAGTCACAACAGCAATATTTCAAAAAGTACCGGCGAGACGGCGTCTAAAGTCTTAGAGTAATATTCGTAAGTCCAAACGAACGCATACGACCCACTGATACTTTTACATCCGACTAGGATAAAATAGCACGCTATAAAAGAAATCCAAAATTATGGTCAGCACCTTAGAGGATGTTCGATTTCGCTCAGACAATTCGTATAAGCCGAGAACCTATCGCGGACTTTAAATTGATACAAAATTAGGTTAAATTCGTTACAGGCAAAACGAAAGCCGATTAGTCATCACAAAACCTTAAAACCGAAAGTAAATCTAGGTCTTGCCCTAAACCCAGCACACTGGTCTCTAACGTCTCAAGGCATGAATTGAGATCCTAAAGGCATGTCTCTTCGCCTATATTTAAGCGCTTAAAGATCGAAACATTCCGATACAAGCAAAACGAATAGGACGATCCACACAAATAGTTAGATACAAGATGACAACTCGTACTCTTCCCTCTACACTTAGCAAATAAACTAGTTCATCCTTAGAAAAAACTTCATTCATATATAAAAACATAAGTTCAATACACACCGCCCAGCGGCAGGGATTCGAAGCCACCACTGGCCAGTCCCAAAACGAACGCAACAATAAAATAAAACAATTACATCTCAAACATACATCATAACCATAATTCTTCGGAATACCAAGACGACGAGCTGTGGCCAGCATTCGAACCAGCCCTCGGCGAAACCACGATAGGGTCCCACTGTGACCACATCCTCGCTTGAAGGTCAAGGAGGTCAGACCACTTATTCTTCCTCTTCTGAACTCGCGCCTGCTGTTTGTCATACTCGACCTTAAATGAGTACTCCTCACCTTGAGTAAGGATCAATCCACCAACCACTTCGCATCACTCACGATAGTTGCCTACAGACTGTTGCACCTTATTGGCCTCCGCAAAGTCAGTCGCGAATCGCTCCCGACGGACATTCATCATCTCAACAACCTCTTTCTTGCCCTTCTTGCGAGCACGACGAACCTTTGTGTCAACAGCTCCGTAACACGATGAGACTCCACCTCGTACCCACATCTCATACGGGCAACTTCTCCCTCAGCCCATGCTCGAGCGCTGAGATATTTCGTGTGAACCTCTTCCCTAAGACGAGTAACCTCTTTTTCTGCCGAGTCCGCGCGAAACCCGGCAAGTTGGATCTCGGCACTGTTCGCGTTCAATGCTTGGCTCATAATAAGAAGGCCCTATAAAAGCAACGAGGGTTTAGCAAAAATTTCTCGGTTATATACCAACAAGCGGAAACTAACCTGATTAACTTTCTCGGATGCTTTCACGAATTCTGGAGTGTTGGTAGGCTCGCCATCAAGAAAAACAGAGCTCGGTGAGCAATCGGTACGAGTCCAGTTCACTTGACAGTAAAGGAAGTCTTTGAGTATGTTATCAAGAGTGGAGTCGATACCGTCGGATGCCTCGTTATTGTGGAAACCGAAATCCACACTGTCAATTTCCATAAAATAAGGAAACTTAGGAAAACCCTAATTTTCCAGAGGTCTCGGATCTCTGCGAAAGCCAACGACAAGTAACCAAAATAAATGCGGAAAAGTATGAATAGAATGACAAAAAGAAATTATAAAGAAAGTAGATCTTATTTCGAATTCGCGTAATAGCGGTGGATCATTATAAGAGATTACAAAAGGCTTTGGCCGCAGGGGCCGTTAGCGAGTTTCATAGTTCTAGCAACATAAAACCCTAAACATAGTTTAGTCGCAACTCGATAAAAAAGACAAAAAAGATAAGAAAAAAGCTTTGATTGATTTTGGACTGGACCTTATGAAAGGCTACCAACGTACCCCTTTCGAGGATCAAGCCGAACGTAGTTTAAATGGAAGAACTGGACAATAGATAGAACCGCCTAGGCGAGTTCGTCTAGTCATTGAGTGCCAGTCATAGAAACCGAGCTTGTCGAGAAATAAGCCTAAGTTTTTAAGTGCAGAGAGTTATGAAAATCGTGTGTGCTTCTGTCCTTGGCCTTCTGCTTATACACTCCTTCTTAGACGGTTTGGTCCTTCCTTTTCGCCCTGATTCGAGTTTATCGAAAATCTTCCATTTCTCTCGATCTTTCCATTTATCTTCGGAAATCTTCCATATATCTTCGGAAATCTTCTATTTATCTCCGAACTTGACATTTATCTTCTTTCTGCGAGTAAATTGTCAAACCATCGTTGCATCTTTGGGCTGGACTTCGTCTAAATTGTAGATGGACTTTTATCGCGATTTAGGGCTTTCGGGCCGTTATGCGATAAAAACTGTTTTACGACTTCGGATGAGATTGTTTCCTAATGTGATGATGTTTCCGTAATACGAACTCGAGTTATCCGTGTACTTAGACAATATACGATGTTCCATCTAATCGCTGCCGTTTTACACGATCTACTCGAGTTTTTACGAGAAAACGAGACTTTATGGTTTTTATCGTAAAACTCGACTGGTAAGACGGATCAAGATGAAACAAGAGACATTCCGACCACGGTTCAGAGAACGGTTGGAGTCGAGGGACGGACGTTTCACGTCGGGAGTGCATAGAAGAAATCTTGGGACGACTAGCTCGACGTACGGCGCTGGTTTGAGGTGACAAGCTCGCCGTGCGGCGAGCTGAACCAACTGGTTCACGGCAACCAGCTCATCGTGCAGCGAGCTGGTTTGTCCGAACCAGCTCTCCATACGGCGAGCTGGTTCGGGAGGGACCAGTTTGCCGTTCGGCGAGCTGAACCGGCTGGTTCGGCTGGTCGTACGTCGAACTGGTTCAGTCGAACTGGTTCGGTCGAACCATGTTCGTAGTGCGGTTTGATGCGGTATTTTGCGGTTTTTGCTTAACTTGGGCAATCATGTAATCGAAGATTGTTTCGTTCGTTTTTCTGAGATGACAATTTCCAAGTTTCTCGCGGATTTCCTTTGTTTTGAAAGTCCTTAAAATTATAAAACATTTTTTCGTATTTTATAAAACGTATTCCTATTTTTGCGGAGATTTTCAGCCATTGATTCCGTTGTGACCGATTTTGACACCAACTGTTAGCCCCCCAGCTTGTTAGAACCTTGAGCCTGTAGCTGATGCTAGGAGTTTTCAAGGCTCCTAAAGCAAATGATGTAGTATAAGAGATTGTCGAACCAATTCTGAGGGATTTAAAATCAG
>JABAYD010035770.1:0-11281 GCA_014822095.1 Diplotaxis tenuifolia
AAAAAAAAAACAAAACAACATTTATTTTACAATGAAATCCGATGAAAACAACAAAAAAACAAAAAGAAAAACAAAAAAACAAAATGATATATGGGGCGAACTTTTCTTTGTTTGCGTAGGAAAATCCGTTGAAAAGTAATAGACAAATAGGTTTGATAATAACAATGAAATTGATTTGGTTAAGCAAATCTACCACAATAGCCTTATTATGTTAATAAAAATTCGAAACTGCCTCTGTAATATTTACTAAAACCAATTGATTGAGCTAAACATAGCAGATCTTTGGAAATTTCTTAACTGAACCAGCAATTCCTGGTTACAAAATATTCAAAGATTGATAAAGTTTGACGGGCAAACTTGTTTTGACGCTGCAAAATTCTTTTATTGTTTTGATAAAGATGCTGCAAAATTCTTTAATTTCAAAAGTAATAAACAAATACGAAAACAAATATTAAAACTTTGTTTTGTTAAAGAAACTCTTCAGTTCAGGTCTCCAATTATTTTTCAGCACATTGAAATCTCAGGAGAACGAAAGTTAATAGTTTTAACATCATCAGAGTATTCCATCAAATATTCTTTTTAACAAACTTCAGAAAACTAATTTGTAAATAAACGAAGAATTTTTTTCGAAAAAAAAAAGAGATGCCTCCACTCAGTTCAGGTCTCCATAAATTATCCGCATGATATAAAATCTCGGAAGAACGAAAGTTATGTTTTGATCATCATCGGAGGCAACTGCTTCTTTCTACACATTTATCAAAACGCGAAAAAACCATAATAGAAAGACAAAAACACAAATCGATGAAGAAACTAGAAGCTAAAGTTGAAAGAAGCAACGAATGTTGTGAATGGTGTTTGACACAAATCACTAATGTATTTATATGCCACTAGAACGAGGGAGGCAGACTCGAGTAAACCCTAGCTCAATCTTTGGGTCTTTTAGGCCTATAATGGGCTTTTCTTATTGGGCCCGTGATTTTTCTTTGTTGTGCTATTATTTGTTTTTCTCAAAACTTGAGGACTGTGATCATAGTACGTATAAGCAGCATAGCTAGAAATTTCTGATTATGAGCTTCATGATATGAGCATAAGCATTTATATAAACCATATCTCAAATATCAGCAAACCCAAACATACAGACGAATAATCACACAAATACTGAAAGTAGAGTAACAAACAAATAAGGAATCAGAAGTGCACAAACTCTCTCTATAGAGAAGCCAATACAAAGGCTCTATACACACCCAAGCAACACAAACTACTAACTTCCGAGAACATGTTATCCAAAATGTCAACATTTCTCTCCTCCCGCAGCTTCCTGCAGCTCTGCACATACCCCAAACACAATATTCAGTTTGAAGAATCAAACAATAAGATACATATATAAATGAGCGACAGAAAGTTAAAACTAGACCTTTGCGCAAGAATCTGGGCAGTGTTGGATGAGCTCTTGCTATTTGAAAACCTTTTAGCTCTGCTGTCTTGATCTTTCTCCACACGCATAGCAGCCACTTCTTTCTCCATTGCAGATACTTCTCTTCTCATCTTCTTTGCTTCAACCTCCATCGCCTTTGTTAATGTCTCCACCTTCTTCGCCAGCATCTACAAAAAACCTCAAAATTATCAATACTCACTCCGTTCATAACACTAACAGTAGAAGCACATGTAGAAAAGAAAGTATACCTCGATGGCATCATCCTTGTCTTTGAGGCTTTGATCTTTCTCATGAGATGCTTTCCTCAAAGAAACCACTTCTTTCTGCAACAAATCATACAAAACACCTGGGACACTATCCTCACTTGCTGCTGGAGTGTTTTCACTTTGTGGCTTCTCCTCCGAAGTTTCTTTCCACCCATTAGCTGATGCCTCTGGCTCCTTCGTAGCATCATCATCAGTAGCCTTTTTGAAGGAATAGTTCCCAGGTCCGTTTAAGAGTGCCTTGCCCCTGTCCAAAGATCTTGTCCCTCCATCAAATGACTTAGATGTTCCTTTAGCATTCTTCAACACAGATGTTGAGTTAATAGACAAGGAGTGTCTCATCTGAGAAACTGGAGCTTTCTTTGAAAAGGAACCGTTTGATGGAAACTTAGGTAAGTTGTCAGATCCACCAAGGGACTGCCTGCGAGAGGTTCCGTTACTCATGCTTCTTGCTTCGGGTGTGTTCCTGGTTGATGTTCCTCTGAGTGTCTCCTCAAGTACTTTAAGCCGCAGTTGAAACTTTTCCTGGTAATTACACAAACAAATATTTCACTTCTTGTCTTGTGTAACTAGTGAGAGAAGATTACTAATGCATTATGCATAAGATCTATTACTTTTAACTGTGCTTCGGATTTAGCAGCTCGGTCTGTTATGGCAAGCTTATCGCGAAGTTGCTGCATTTCTCCCTGCAGAGAGTTGAGAACAAAGATGTGAGAATGTTGACATGATAATTTGTTTTCTAAGTATCTAGGAGAGGGGACTAAACCTGTAGAAACCTTCTTTCTTCAAGCCATTGCTTCACAGGCATCACTTTGTCATTACCATCTTTCCACTCATTTGCTACCACCGTGGCAACTCTGTTTGCTGTAACCTTTGCACGTGCGAGCTCCCTGTCTAGAGTTTTCCTCTCTTCCTGAAAGACACATCAAGAATATAATTTCTTCATCAATACACGTTCTTGTAAGAAGAAACTATAGACTCTATGGCTTTATTTTCGGCAGTGTTGTAAAAGTGTGAATAGTTACATTCATCTCTTGGAATTTCCTCTGGTAATCTCTCACGGCATTTGCAGCAGCACCACCTGCAAGAACAGCCTCTTCCAGCTCTCGTACCGTCTGAGTGAGCTTCTCGACTTCAGCAACTTTCTGCCTGTGCATCTTGTCTAGTATTTTGTTTTCTTCCTAAAATCATAAGATCAGATCAATCAGATTGTTTTCTAAAGTGTTTAGAGTACATAAAAAGAACAAGATGATAACTACAGAACCTGACAGATTTCTATTTGCTTCATCAATTCCTGATTCTTATTTTGAAGATCATCAACCATGGCTGCTTTTGCCAGGGCACCTTCAATGGTCCTCTCAGCATCAAGCAAGGCAGCTTCCTTTGATTTAGTCAGACGGTCCAAAGCCCTGTTGTCTTCTTGAAGCTTCCCAATCTATTCAGAACACAAAGCAGTTGATCCAATGACTTTATTGATTTTCAATATAAAGGTAGAGAGAGCAAGCAATTAAACTTATAAAAAGGCGATGTAAAAAATACCTCTGATCGTGCAAGCTTAAGCTCAGCTTCTAATGGAGCAAGGATGGCTTCAATTGGAGGCATGTCATCATCTTTTTGTGCAGCATGGACTCTTCTTAAGGTGGCTTCAGCAGCAAACTGAGCAGCCATTGATGCTTTCTTCTCCTCATTGATTTTCTTGATTTCTAGATTCTGCATCACGGTTATTATATGTGTAACTTAGTATAATATTTTGAAAGGTGTAACATAATCGAGATAAGCAAGGATTATCGAGCAATACTTTGGTTTGGAGAATGGATTCGGTCAATTTGAGCTTCTCATCCAGCTTAGCAAGCTCCTCAGTAAGCTAATAATCACACAGAAGAAGAAAATTCAGTCCACGAGATAATGAAAGCTCACTACTTGTAACCAAGAAAGAGATTGTATAAATAAAAAGTTCCTGTTTACAAATCTCTGATAGTATTATACATAAAAGTCAAGAACAAACACATGATTTAGTAATTGTTCGAAAAAACTAAAGTGGAAGTAAGATTCGGAATGCACTTGGGATAAATGCAGCTACACCATTTCATGATAAAAACTTAAAGACTTTGTGGTGAATGGTAGCGCCACCATTATGGATTAGCTGAATCCAAAAAGAAATAGAAGAAAATCTACCAAACACGAATCAGGAAAATGATTGAACTTCCTTTAAAGAATTGCTAAATCCCAAACGAACACAACACACACACAAAAATCAGACAAAAACATTAACACACCGAATCAGACAAGAACTTCCTTTAAAGAATTGCTACACAGAAAGAATTGCTATACAGAAAAAAAAAAAAGATAAGACAGGAACAACAAATCAGACAAAAACTTCCTTAAAAGAATTGCCAAGTTTCAAACGAACACAACAAAAAAAAAAATCAGACGAGAACATCCTTTTAAAGGATTACTAAACAGAAGGAAAAAAAAATCAGCAAGAAAAAGAAGAAACCTCTTCAACAGCTTTCTCTCTCTGTCTCTCAGACAACCTAAGCGCTTTGATCTCAGCGTGTGCTTCCCCTAACTCTCGATCTTTATCTGCACATCCCCCCCCCCAAAAAAAAAGAATCATTACTGAATCTACGCATAAACAACATAAATCGAAGCAGAGCATTGTTCTTTTTCAAACCTCTAACTTCGTTCTCAAGTCGATTAAGCTCCACTTTCACTGGATCCGAGCCATGTAGCTGAGTTATGAACTCATTGTCCGCCGCTGCGTCGAAACTCGGCCTAATTGGCCTTCTCTTCGACGAGCTTTTTCCTCCTCCGCCGCTCTCCTTGTACGACGCCGACACAGTCAGTGACGGATACGACGCCGTCGTTGGTTCAGTTGCATTCGCCGATACATCTCCATCATCCGACATCTCCCGATCTGATCCAAAATGCTATGGACCCTATACAGAATGATACAGTCCAAAAACAAAAAGGTATCAGCACTGATGAGTTGAATAATGCAGATTTCGAGAGAGTTCTGCTCCCACACGAGGAGAGAATGATGCTAACCTAGAGGCTACAGAGAGAGAGAGCGACTTGAGAGAACTGTTTCGTCTTCTTTCTTTCTTTTTTTTTATTTCTTTTTCTAGTGAGAGAGAGATGAGAATGTGAGATTTTAGAGACAAAACGAGATTTAAATGCTGTTACAGTTGTTTCTCTCTCTCTCTCTCTCTAATAGATTTGACAAGACAGCGAGAGGGATGAGGGAAAAGATTAGCATTAATTAATCTCATCATCTCTTTCTTAAACACTGACTTCCAACATGCTTTACTTTTCAGAATATTAATAAACAATATGTTACTAAATTCCATATTGGTACTATGATTTCTACTGTTTTTCCTATAGTAGTTTACAGGGAAAAGGATCTCTAAACGACATTAGTTTTGTGTTTAACTATATAAAATGAAAAGCTTATACAAAAGTGATTGTATATGGGAAAAAATTTAGAATTTTGTAGAAGAAAGTTTTAGTTGAATTTATTAGTTGACAACGGTATCGTACTTTTTCTTTTTAATTTATTTTAAGATTTGTCTGGAACTGGAAGTAGTTTGATGGCAGTTTTTTATAGTTCAACTTATTAATTTTCTTTTATGTTTCATTAAGACTGACCAATCCACAAGTTCTCTTTTTAGATTCATATTTTGGTTTATATTCTTTTGTCAAAATATAATTTAAAGGACAGAGAACATCATTCAGATTTTTTTTCATGTATCTACTAAATATAGATACAATTTATAGGATATATGGTATGGGAGACATTTATAATTTCTATTATTCTCTATTTTTTTAAATGTATGCTTTTTGATAAAATAAAAAAACTAAAACATATATATTTTTATAAACTAAAACATATAAATTAAAGTAAAATAATTCATAACCCAAAATATGATAAATATAATTGGTCACAGAACTCTTACTATCTAAAACATTATTGTGAAACAAAAACATTGTCGAAACATGATACAATATAAAGTAGATATAAATAGAAAAAACAATAAAATATAAAGTAGATAGTCCAAATGATGATTAA
Organism: Diplotaxis tenuifolia; assembly: GCA_014822095.1. Lineage (NCBI taxonomy): Eukaryota > Viridiplantae > Streptophyta > Magnoliopsida > Brassicales > Brassicaceae > Diplotaxis > Diplotaxis tenuifolia. The sequence goes on from JABAYD010035770.1 coordinate 5,768, forward strand.
AATAGAGTTTATTGAGAAAGATGATTAAAATGTGTTGACGTGGTCACTAATGTTTTTTTTTTGAACGTCTGATTAATTATGCTATTACAACGATGAGAATATTACATAGACGATTTTACAGCCGACAATTCTACCATCTCTTGTAACTTGTTTCTCCATAATCTGCATAATTTGGTGTTTTCTGGGGTCAGTAATGTTTAATTGTATGATTAGTAAGAAAAAGGTGTAATTAGTAATGAGCGAAGATTAGATGCTTTGCGCATGAAAAGAAGGAAAATGTTCGATGTCCCAAATATATGTTTGTTATCCTTTTTCTTTTCTCGAGGGATAATGCTTCTTCTCTTTTCTCTCAAGTAAGGTTAGTTGGCTTTGTAAAAATCAATGGACCACGACGATAAGAAAAGTATATGAACTTGTAAAACGCTATTTTCACTGATATTTAGAATCATATTCTTAGAGATATCAACTAAGAATATCAGCCTTTAAGTTAGGAATAAAGAGCTACATCACCATTTACATAGATGTGTAAATATGCAATATAAGCAAATGAATGCTACTTTCCCGGTCTTATATGAGTCACACTTTTTGGTTTCAAAACAGAAATGACAAAGAAAACTTTGCTTCACACCCTCTAATTCTATGCAAATTTTAAGTATCTAGAAATGGTTGAAGCTACTTAAAAAAATAAATAAATAAATAAAAAACAGAAATGGTTGCAGATATTTTAGTGTAGTGGTTAAATTCTTGTTATGTAGGTGAGTAGTTCTGTAAAACTACAATGTAAACAAGTAACTAAGTAAGCTTCTATAAAATGAAGATTTTTCGGAAATAAGAATTATATATTAAGCAGCTAGACAATTTGATATTCTTGAGTCGGAAATTCTGCAATCTTACTTAAAACGATTTATTTTTATTTAACTAGAGTTCTGTGCTCACAATCACATGCTTGCTTCCACTACAACAAACACAAAGGGACTAAAATATTGCTGTAAAATACCAATACATTGGGTCTAGTACTACTCGGGAATATTGTAATATTTTCTTTTGCTATATTTACAATCTGTTAGGGTTGGTTTTGTGGCTACCAACTCAACTATAACATGCGAATAACGCTTTTTTAAAACGGTTACGGAAGTATCAAGAAAATATACAGTTTTTCGGCCAAACGGCGACGTCATTACCTTGATCTGTAAATAATAGGTTATCTCCTGGGCAGCCATAAACGGATCGGATCTTCCTAAACAATTACTGGCGGTTAAACCGCGTTCTAAATTTTACTGCTAATCATTATATGCATTTGTACGAAAATATATATCATTCCAACTACAAGAACACGTGTAACATGATGATTATGGGTAAAAAAACTACACCAAAACTATCACATAATTATGTGATATGTGTGTTTGAGATATAGTAATAGCTTTAGAACCACAATATCAGCCTACTTGTACCACCAACACACTAGGGTCAACGTACTCTAAAACTTATAGGATCTCAAACAATTTCAAAATTGACGTGAGATGATCTCCAATGCAAATTGTCCTTGCTAAGCATAGTTTTCATCCACTATGCTAAAGACCTGTCATGAGTATCGCTATCTATATATCTTCATCAAAGTTATCAGGTTTTATCACAGGTGCAGGATACACATAAAATATTGTTGCATATTCTTAATTTTATAGAATCATAACATATTATATAGTTTACTTTCTGTTATATAATCGGTCTAGAAACGTAGAAGTTAAAAAAAAAAATCGGTCTAGAAACGCAATAGCACCAATCTTAAACCGCTAACTCTTTATTTCTTTATCTAATTTGTCACCAATTTTTTTAAACGTCGCCAACTAAATTTGAAAGGAAAGGGAGGATAACATAAAGTAGAAAAAGAGAAAAAGGGAAGCAAGGAAGAAAGCTGAATGCACCCATGTGCCACTTCTTTGCTATGCCTTGAAGAATCAAACAAGGCTAGTGGAGCGTAGAGACTTTGATCCTAATACCACTCCTTAACATATGCCCATCCTATCATCATTTCACAACGCATTTGTACTAATGTTATAATTTATTTTCCTTAAAATGATATAGTATATTATATGGGTTCCAATAATATAGGACGGTGATTTGCTTCCCCTCCATGTTACAATAAATTGAAATATGCCACATGTAGGGAAGAATATCCATTCTATAAATTTATATGTAGACTAAAAAGGAATTTGCAAAATTAAAGATATTGGAAGTCTTACTAATCCTATTTTCCGTACAAGAGGAACTCACAAATCCTAAACAATAATATAATATGTTCTCCCTATACACTTTGAAATGATTCTCTAACCAAACAAAAATGTAAAATAGCAGAAGTAATCAGTTTTTTTTTTTTTAAATTGTGATTAAAATGGAAAAACAATTTCAAACTAAATGCAGCGGCTATGAGAGAAACCGTGTGACAATTGTGTGTGTCAATACAAATTGCCTGATCTAATCATGATTGCTTGATAACTTCTAGATATACAAGTGAATATGATTACCAAAGCTCAATTACTAATTTGTTAACCTTTTTTTTGTATACCTCTAGTTCCTTAGAAGCAATATCTATTCACAAATGCATCTGTTTAAATTCATAGTTTAATTGTATCTCAGTGAAAGTCTTCAACTGTTGGAACCTTTTTCATTGAAGGAAGCTCACCAAGAAGTATTGGAAAGAAATCTGATGCGGTAAAACTAGGAACTAAGGTAATCTCCAAACCTCTGTTGTCCAAAAAAAAAGAAGGTGATCTCTAATGAGCTTTGCTAAAGAAGAAGTTCCAACTGTGATCTCAATCCATGTGTTCAACTTGGCTACTGTAATAATATTTTTGCTAAAGAAGCTGCACTAGTTTTATGTTTTCCAAGTTCCAAAGATTAAGAAAAATGGAGGAATCAATCGAAACTTTATGATAGAAACAATGGAGAGATGATAAGTAACATTTTGCATTGGCAAACTTTATGATGGGAAGCACAGCTTAGTTTGTTCTGAAGAAAGCCCTAAGTTAATTTCGCAGCCTCTTTCCTCTCTACAAGTTTGATGAAATTGCGAACAATCGTCTTTCCTTCAGTTGTTATAATACTCTCCGGATGAAACTGAACTCCCTGTGAAGAACCAATATTTACAAGACTTCAAGAGTTCTGCTTTTTTTTTAAAAAAAAACGGAAGAGACAAGAAGAAACATGAAGCCCTTGAGTAAGTTTTCTTTTACCTGTATATGCTTGTGCTTCCTGTGTCTTGCCGCCATAACCAAACCATCTTCTGTCCATGCAGTAACCTCGAGTTCATCACTGGGAAACGTATCTTTCTCAATCACTAGGCTGTGATATCTACCTACAAGGAAAGGGCTAAACAAGAAACACCAACACGATTTGTTTATGATTATAGTTTTCACAGAAAGCTTATATTAAAAAACATGATTTATACTTGGATAAACCAGAGAACAAGCCTTCTTCTCCTTTCTCATCATAGTGAACCATGGAGCTTTTCCCATGCATAACACCATATGGTGACCTTACGATCTTTCCTACAAACCAAAGTTCATTACATAAGTACACGAACCATGTTAAAACACTGATATAGGAAACTAACATGTCTTTGTTTCTTAAACAAAACTAACCTCCAAATGCTTCTCCTATACACTGCAAACCCATACATACTCCAAACAAAGGAACATGTGGTCCGAGTTCCAAAACAGTTTGTAAGGAAATCCCAGAGTCTTGTGGTGTACCTATCAATATTCAGAAAGATGTTTATCTTCTTCTTTCTTACCAACACGAATCATAAAAAGATTCGCAACTCCTGTCTGAGGCTAAAACACTTACCAGGCCCAGGAGAAATCAGAACTCCTCTTGGATTTTTGCTGCGCAACAAAAGGAGATCACAATACAGGAAAATTAGCACCTTCTTGATTAGCCAGATTTAAGCAGAATAAATAATGGTTTATTCTCACCTTTTCAGCTCCTTTACTGTTAGTTCATCATTGCGGTAAACTTCAAAATGGCATCCTAGCTCTCCCATATACTATGGACAAAGAAAAAGAATACAAAACAAACGTTCTTTTATCATATAATCATATACAAAAAAAATGGTAGAGACAAACTGAATGCACTAGAAGTTGACAAATGATCAAACTGTATAGTTTAAGTATCTATGCGTTATGTGTGAGATATTATCCAGAGCAGTCAAAAATTCACAAGACAGAGAGTTCTTAATAGCACGAAATCAATTTAAAAGTACAAAGAATTTATGTACTAGCCTTTGTCCGATCAAGAACAACTTTCTTACAAAACAGGAGCGAGCTAATCATCTTACATTACATAAGTTTTTTTGTCTAAATTAGCAATGTCCAAAAAGATTAGATAGTGAAATAATGAGATTCTAACAATGTATACTTTTTGAAGACATTACTATAAAAAAAATTTACGAACTTAGAATCAGCACACGACCCTAATCTTTGTTGGATTGAGGAAAACGAAAACTTTATTAAAAATTCTCCAATTAATCAATAAATCATTTCAACTGGTTTTGAAAAGGGGAACCTGGCAGAGATTGTAGGTGAAGCTGTCGTAATTATCAATCACGATGATGGGACCCTTAAGCTTATCATAGGAATTGACGACAACGGAAGAAAGTGTCGAGTTCGATTGCGACATTTCAATCGAAGCTTTCGAGACGACATATCTACGACTCTTCCACAAAACCGAAACTCCTAATCACAGAGAGGACAAAGATTAAGCCTTTTGATTCGGATAACGCATAAGAAACAGCGAGACTTACTGTTCGGATTCGGACATGGCTTGAGGCGAGTGGTGGAACCGGACTTGGGTTGGAGAAGACAAGAAGAAGACTTGTACAATGTATTAGTAGCCGCCATTTGTCTGAAAGTGAAGATCCTTTCTTCTCTGGTTGTTTCCTAGAGAGAGAGAGAGAGAGGAGATGTTATGAAGGAGGAAGGCTTTGTGAGAGAGAATTGGGAAGTGGCAGGTAAAACGATGCGTTTATGTAAAACATTGACCACGTGCTTAATCAGTAGGTGCGCAGTCATGTTGGGTCAAAGTCTAAGACCATAATTAAATCTAAAATGGAGTTAAGAATTAGTGAGCAGCCATCAGATCTAATACAGAGTTCTTGCAAATGTTGTACACAAGGAGACGATTTTGGGGCCACCGGTCTATGATTATAATAGCACGATTCATTACTACAACAACATTTATATATGTATGCCTTAATATAGTTTTGGTGGAAGCACCTGCAGAAAAGCCACAACTATTCATTTCTTGCATAAGTTCAGCTGATGTGGTTAAGTCGTTATCTTTCTAAACAACAGGCCCGCTTGAGACAATGAGACTTTCTATCTTCTGAACTGAGTACAAACCCCATGAAAAAACAAAAAAAATTCAGGTTGTGTTATAAACCCATTAGTAGGCCCGGGATTTTTGTCCGAATCGAATGGGCTGAACCGGACCGAACCGGTTTTCTTTCGGTTTTTGGTT
>JABAYD010035783.1:0-12443 GCA_014822095.1 Diplotaxis tenuifolia
CAATGTTACAAATTTTTAAAAATAAAATATGAATAACATGATAATAGCCGTAGCGTCTATGAAACGAACATCACTTAATTCTGCTTCCTGCGTCAGCGTCGGCGTCGGAGTCAACTTCCTACATCTTCAAAACGAACAACAATCAGCGTCGGCGTCGGCGTCAGCGTCGGTGTCTATGAAACGAACATCAAATAAATGAGTTTGAGCCGACGCCGACGCCGATGCCGACGCCGACGCTGACGCTGAAACCGGTGGCGACCAAACAAACATGGCTTATATAGATCAAAACATTTCCACTAGAGCCATGAAAGCCATGAAGTTCTTGACAAAGCACTGGAGCAAACACGTTTCCAGCAAAACTATAGAAAATGGCACGTTTCCATCTACGTAATATGTGGATAATATGATATTCTATAGATGTTGGTAAGAATACTATTGTCCATGGTATGATAGTAGCGTGATTCGTATTCTGGTCATTTTGCTCCTTGACTATTTTGTTGTCGTCCGGTCTCTCTCTCTCGTCTTTTATTTGCCGCATTTTTGTTTGTTTCTGTCTTTGACTTTGCTTAAATATGATTTTGAGCTCACGCACACAACACACGCATAGATGATAGACAAACGTTGATAGATGTTGCGTTGAAAGCGACTTGGCTAAGGTTAGTTTTGGAGCTTCATTGGTCACCCATTATCTGCTATATCCACTGTGGTGAATGTGATAAATGTAATGTATTATGGTTGTTGTGTTATATTGGTAGGCATAAAGCGGCCAACAAAATAAACATTTGAAAGACCTAAAGAATATGGTTAAAATCGGTCAAAATATATAGGCACGTTGAAATTCATTTCTCATCTCGCTGTGTTAATGACTTGCTATTTTAAACTTCTTTTTTAATTGCTGATATTTCTCGTGCATTAATATACATGTTCGTTATTTTAACCAATCATATACTATTAAGATGATGATTCTCCACAGGTAAATTTCATATTCCAATATATTTATATTTGTTGCTCTATCGAACTGACAGTTAAAGAAACATTCAGCTTATAGTGGAAAAACCGTAAGAAAAAAATCCTTTCTATTTTTCTAAATTTTTAAATGTATTCGGTAATGATTTCTCTGCTTGCTTATTGTACAATGTTCGTTGTTTGTCAACTTTGGCTTTATTTTAAAGTAGGAACAAAAGTGGTTGACTCCAATGTTAATAGAATCTTAAATGTTTCACATAGACAAGCATATATATTCAAAATAATTTATATTGTATTTTTAGAAATGAGTTTAGATGGCAAAGTAGTGCAGAATGTAAGGACTGGATGCATATACATTCACTATCTTTTTTCTTTGTGTAAAATTACAAAAAATAGTAGAAGTTTAGTGCTTCCAACAATTAAGATTTTGTTGGTCTAATCCAATAATTAACTTTCTTCAGTTGTTACTACCATTGTAATTTATCTCTAAATTCGCCCATGTTATCTCATACTCTCAGTTAACCGACTTAGCTAAGCGAGCCACCCTTTTTACTTGCTTATCATAACACTCTTCAATGGAGTTTATTACATCCAGTGACAAACATCGGAGTTTACCTAATTACAAGTCACTTAATGCAACAATGCTTGCGACGCGCTTCCTTTATGTACGAGTAACAAGTTGATATTCTGGTTTTTCTACAAAAATATATCCTTGATTTTAATGCTTACAAAATTATTTACACTGAAAATGAGGCGGGTCTTTTACAAAAAATTGGCGGTCCATTTTTTAATTTTGAGTACATTTGGATCTAAAATGTTGGCATATGGTAAAAGCCCAAATAAATAAAATAGAAACTAAAGAAACACAAATCTCAAAATAAAAATACAAAAACCACTGTACACGTCATCGATCCTCGTCAAAAACCAATGATAACAAAAATTCAACGGTGAGATTTAACCTAATAGCATTTCAACCCTATCATCTTCTACGCATATCTCCATCCTCCACCTCTCTCTCAAACCTAACTCTATCTCTATATTTCTTCTCCCCACATTTATATATTTTTCCACAAAATCAAAACAATTATCAATCAAAAGAGGCAGAAAAGAAAGAAAAAAAAACCCTAACAAAACTAAATCTCACCTGCCGCTGTCTTTTTTTTTTTCCTTCTCTTTGGTTTCACCGTTTCCTTGTCTCAATGGATCCATCTCTTTCCAGTGATCCTCACCGTTCCCAACAGTACTCTCCTTTCCCTCAATTTCCACCCTCCAACAATCCTTTCGTCTCCGCTCCGAATCTCCCCTTTTACGGTGGAAACCAAACCGCGTTCAACACCCATGTCTCCCAACCGCAAACGCAGCCTCAAACGCAAACGCCTATTTCTCAGGCAACTCCTCCTTACTCTGAAGTAAGCTCTGATCTTAAAAAGTTTCCACCTTTCGATGACCCTTTTTTAGAAAGTACTAACCTTTTTTTTTGTTTCTATCTCTGTGTAGTTGATTGTGGAGGCGATTGCGCGTTTGAACGAGCCTGAAGGTTCGAGCAAGATGGCGATTTCGAGATACATCGAGAGATCTAACCCTGTTTTACCCGCAGCTCACCAAGCTCTCCTGGCTCAGCATCTCAAGAACTTGAAGACCTGTGGCGTTCTCTCCATGGTTAAGAAGTCTTACAAGCTCGCCGCTTCTTCTTCCTCCGCTCCCGAGAGCGTCGCTGTTGCGGCGGCTGCAGCAGCCGCAGGTCTTGCTCCTCCTCCTCCTCCCAGATCTGAGACTCCTCCGAGCAACAACAACAACGCTGGTGGTTCTTTTGATCTAGCTGCTACTGGCTCTGCTTCTCAGCCGATGAAGCGGGGACGTGGACGTCCTCCAAAGCCTAAACCCGAAGTTACTCCACAACAACAACAACCAAACCCTGTTCAGCTTAACGGACAGCCAAGCTGGGAGCAACCTCAACCTCAACCACAGTTTCCTGTAACCAGTCCGACACAGGTGGGTACCGAGTCGTCGGTAAAGAGAGGACCTGGTCGTCCCAGAAAAGACGGATCTGCCCCGATCCCACGACCTGCTGTTGGTATGTCTGTGATCATGAAGCGAAGAGGGAGGCCACCTGGTCGTAGAGCTGCTGGGAGACAGAGGAAGCCGTTGTCTGTCTCGTCCACCGCCTCTGTGTTTCCCTACGTTGCTAACGGAGCTAGACGCCGTGGAAGGCCGAGGAGAGTTGACGCTAACGGAGTCCCCATTGTTTCTGCTCCAGCCGTTGCGGTTGCGCCGGGGGTTAAGCGTGGTCGTGGAAGGCCACCGAAGGTCGGTGGTGTTAAGAATAGGCATATCGCTAAGCCTAAGCGTGGACGTGGTCGTCCCGTTGGTAGACCCAGAAAGGTATTGACTTCTCTCAGTTCTCAATGTGATCGTATGTTAGTACTGTGGGTTATTGTTCTCTCCCCGTTGATTTAGGATTTAAAAAGGTTTGTACTTTATTGCAATCATTTGTGAATTATCAATTATGTCGGTGTCACTTGTCTGAAAGAATCTGAAACATGTCTAGTTCCAGATGTGTTTTTATTATATTCGTGTATCTTTGATTTTTTTCATGTGGATAATTAGGGCTTAAGTGGTTGGTGGTGTTTCGCTTTAGCCTTTAGTTTGATAATTAATCTTGATAATGCTTTACTTAGTCACAGTCTTATTTCTTATCTTCCTTTAAGTAGAAACGTATAGTAAAGTGTTGTCTTTATTTAACAATTATTGTCTGCTTGAATTTGCTGATTTTGTTTATAACTTTTTTTTTTCCTTTAATGAACCTAGAACACAACATGGCCTGTCACGGGAGGTAATGATGCTGCTTATGAAGAACTCAAGGCGAAGTGTGAACTCCTTGTAAGTCAAGGCTACATATGATAAACAGTAGTGTTTTATTTTCTTTATTTGATACTTATGTTTTGGTTTTGTGTTTTTGAATGTTTTTCAGAACGACCAAGCAAAAGAAATCTTGAATGTGTTGACAGCTGATAATACAAACAATGTCAATCAAGAAGCAGTAGCAAAGGTGAAGGAACTAATAGCTATGTTGACTGTTGAGCCACAAGTTGTGGAAGAAGTGCAGCCGGAGGAGGCAGCGCCACAGACCGAAGCTGAAGAACCATCACAAGGAGAGGGAGAGGGACATGGACAAGAAAGAGAAGTAGGAGGAGAAGAAGAACAAGCCCCAATAGCCCAGACCCAGTCCCAGATCCAGACAGATGCAGAGGCAATGCAAGAAGCTCTGTTCTGAAGAATAATGATCGGTGAAAAACAGCCTAGACATTAGCTGTTTGTGGTTAGAAGTGTTCTTTTTAGTATTTTAGGTGTTGGATCCTATCTTTAATTAAAAAAAAACTATAAGGAATTTTAGTTTGTTGGAAGAAAAAACAAAGACTCTTTTGGATGGTGTTGTGTCGGTGTGTCACTAACTAAAACATTAAGAGGTTGATGTAAATTAGGGGATATTTCCACTGTTTGGATGTTTTTTTTTCTATGTTATGAATCTTTGTTTCTTTCTTTTCTGCTTTATATATTGCTAGTATCTTCATATCTAATCCGTGGCTTGAGCACAACAGGAAAGACATGTCTACGGTTGGTTAAATCAGCTAATAGGCCACAAAAGTGGAATGTATGCAGAGAAAAGAATCATTTTATAATCTTGTATATTACAAGATGATAATCTGTGTATGTTTATGCCTATCACATTAACCACACAATAACAGTGGATTTGTAGATCATAACAACATATAAGTGAACTGATAGTACACATGGATGATGATATATGTACAATCAAAGACAATACTTACTATCATCGTCCATGATCTTAAAAAATGTTTACGACTTATAAATTAGGGGTTGACATTCGGGTACTGGTTCGGTCTTATTTGGTTTCGGATATTCGGGTTCAAAGATTTAAGCTCCATTCGGATATTTCTAAATTTCGGTTCGGATTCAGTTCTGACCTTTGCGGGTTCGGTTCAGGTTCGGATAACCCATTTAAATTATTTTTAAAATTTTAAATTTTATTATATGCTTTAAAATTCTCAAAATTCATAAACAAAACAATATATTACATATAATTTTGAATTACATATGTTAAAATACTTAAAACTAACATATAAATTAGTTTTGTTTGAATATTTAGATAGGAAATCAATGAATATTTGAAGTAGTTTTTGTGTTTTGAATATATTTTAGTTATTTTAAACATTTAGTTTTGATTATTTGTATATATTTTCAAGTATTTTGGTTAACTTAAAATGTTTTATATATTTTAGATGTTTATATGTACATTAAATCTAAAAATAAGTAATATACTTATGTATACAGATCTATTTTGGATATATCCAAATACCCGAAATATTTCGGTTCGGATCCGATTCGGTTTCGGTTCTTTAGATACCAAAATTTTGAACCCATTTAGATATTTAATTAATTTCGGTTCGGGTTCGGTACTACTTTTTTGGATCGGGTTCGGTTCGGTTATTTGGATTTGGATTTTTTTTGCCCAGCCCTAATATAAATTTCTAAAACAGAACCCATTAAAATTCACCGAAATCCCAAAACCAATTTAAAGAGATTATAGAGATAAGAACCACTTTTTGAATCCCAGCGTTTGTAAGAACCAAAAGCCCATATAAAAGGAGAAAAGGCCATACAAGAAGTTAAAGGCCCAAAAATATTGAGTCAACGGTCTATTTGACCAGCTAGAGTGAGAGTAATAATGATAGTCCCTTCTCTTCCCTCTAAAAACATTTTGATATTTCTCGAAGCAGATCAATTCTCAATTAGGGTTTCCCTCATCCATCATCTTCCTCATCACTCGCCAATCCCTAGATCTATACGGAGCCATGGAGAACGGGAAACGAGACAGAGAAGACATGGAAGTCCAAGCCCCACCTCGGAAACCCCGCGTACTCCTCGCCGCAAGCGGAAGCGTCGCCGCAATCAAATTCGGAAACCTCTGCCATTGCTTCACAGAATGGGCCGAAGTAAAAGCCGTCGTCACGAAATCGTCTCTCCACTTCCTCGACAAGCTCTCTCTCCCAGGGGAAGTCACTCTCTACACCGACGATGACGAGTGGTCAAGCTGGAACAAGATCGGTGATCCCGTCCTCCACATCGAGCTTAGACGCTGGGCTGACGTCATCGTCATCGCTCCTTTGTCCGCTAACACATTAGCCAAGGTATTAAAGATAAAATAAAAAACAATCTAAAATTTTTCATTATAAAAAAAAAGAAACAATCTAAGATTTTTCATTACAAAAAAAAAACAATCTAAAATTTTTCATTACAAAAAAAAATTCATTACAAAACTTCACTTATGTCTTTTTTTTTGTAGATTGCTGGTGGGTTGTGTGATAATCTTGTGACGTGTATTATTCGAGCTTGGGATTATAGTAAACCGGTTTTTGTTGCGCCTGCGATGAATAGTTTGATGTGGGAGAATCCTTTTACGGAGAGGCATCTTTGTTCGCTTGATGAGCTTGGAGTCACGCTTATTCCTCCGATTAAGAAGAGATTGGCTTGTGGAGATTTTGGTAACGGTGCGATGGCTGAGCCTTCTTTAATTTATTCAACTGTTAGACTGTTCTGGGAGTCGCAGGGTCGTCAGGTAAGTGGTGGGACAAGTTGAAGTCCATGGTTTGGTTTGGTTGGTTCTGTTTTTAGTCTGTAATGCTTCTTGTCTTTGTACATCTTTAAGTAGCTGTCTGGATTTGATTCACTAGCTCCACTCGTGTTGGTTTAGGAATATTTAAGTTTATTGTCTTGCTGTTTTGTGAAGTTTTGAATGTTTAATGTCTAGAACTCGGTTTATCTATCTAAGCGCAAACCAAACAACATTCAAAAGTTCACATAGAATCAAAGCCAAACGAAAATAAAAACTTATTATTATTGAAGAAGCAAAAACGAACCTGCCCATAGGCTTGAACATCATGGAGACCGTATCCTCTCTGTCTGATGTACTTTGAAAAGTAAACTCTGGAGATGGAACTTTCGGGCTCAGCTTATGAGCACTTTACCACCTGGTTTAAGACACTTGAAGAAAGTCCTGAACAAAGCTGGGTTGTTCTGTTCAAAGATAACGAATTAAGCATTCACGGTGATACACTTATAACAGATGTCCAGAATAGTGTCACGGCTGTAAATGATATCGAACGAATTATCTGGATAATGTTTTGTGGTGCAAACCGAGCAGTTGAGTCCAATAGTACGTTCCAATGCGAACGAGATCATGTTGACAGAAAGATCGATACCAACGACATGAACATCATACTTCTGAGACATGTAGAAGTCACCTCCACTCAGATCTGCCTCCACTAATGCCACAACCAACATATAGCACTTTTTGTCCTGGTTTCAGATTCATTTTGTCCACAAATTCTTTTGTCCTGGTTTCGCATCGGCAGTCATAGCATTCTTTATTTTTATATAAGCACTCTTTACATAAAGACTTTCGTGAAAAGTTTTATTTTTTTTATTTAATGAAAAGATTTAGTTTAATGAAACGAAATAAGTTTTACCAAAAATTAACAAGAAAAGTATATATTTGATTCTATATGATATTATGATATATTGATGTTATATTTTTATCAAGAGAAAATTACATCCACAAAAAGAATATATACTATTTAACCTTTCTCAAAAAGAAAAGGATATATCCTATATTATCATAGTTGATATAAAACAAAAAAAAATCGTCCAAAAAGGAGAAAAAGAAAACAGAAGACCTAATGAATCTGCATGTTAGACATCATCGATCAAAGTATAGATTTGCGTGAGCTATACTCTTCTTGCAAGGATTTAAATCTTCAACACGGAACCAAGATCAATACTTACGATGATCTCTTGTTCTGTAATTGTCAATGGGAGAAGGGGGCATCGCTCTGGAATCCATGGTTGAGACAGATTAACTTGATCAAGTTGTCCGTGGACAAAGCGTTCGTCATTTTCGGCTTAGGATACGACAGTAGTGGACCCCAAAAGTTTCACAAGATTTTAATCTACATAGGTTACTTGGACCAGACATTTGCGATCTACGAGTGTGCCTCTCAAGCGTCGAGGTTTATTGATACACATAACAATAACATGCCCATAGCTGGAACATGGCCACATGTGTCCTTGTATGGGAATTTGTATTGGATTTCTTACAATTGCCAGACTAGTGAGTATTTCATCCGAAGCTTTGATTTCACTAGGGAGATTTTCAAACCCTTTTGTCTCCTTCCCTGTCAAGATAACCATTCTCGAGATGAACATGTTCATCTCCTTGCGGTTTATAAAGGAGATAGGTTTTCGTTGTTAAAGCAATCCTTTTTAACAAGTAAGATTGAGATTTGGGTAATGAAGAATAAAATTGATGATAAAGAGGAAGTGTTGGGGTTAAAGTTGATGACTTTAACAACAAGTAACTTGCCAATGTTGTTTGATAAGATTTATGGCGTTAGTTACTTCATCTATGACAAGAGCCTATTCATATGTTGTGAAAACTATGGAAGTAGAGAGCCTCACATCACATAGTGAAGGGAGACATGTGCAATAAGATTCAGATCAGTTCTCACCAGGTCGGTTGGTTTTCTCACTGTGCCTATGTTCCAAATTTGAACTCGGTTCCGTTAGAGTTTCACATTGAGTGAATTGTTTCTTAGTCTTGATAATTTTTCTCATTTTCAAGCTTTTTTTTGTTTCACAGATTTGCTATTCAAGTTGTAAATTTCAAAACTATTCTATACTTCTATATTAGCCTTCATTATTCACTGAGACAATAATTTAACATAAATATTCCATAAATAGATTTTGTTTAGGTATAATATTGTTTGATGGGAAATCGGATTACTAAAAAAATAAAATGTGATTAAGAATCCAGCATAAAAAAGGAGAAATTGGAATGGATAACTAAACTGCATCTCATTTGTTGTTGTTATTGAATTGCCTCCCATTATTATTTTTCCACACACTATGATTACGATTCAAAAAAACATTGAATATTGAATACATAAATATTAAAATACAACCGACGGATCTATCCTCCGCCTCCACTGCATATACCGGTTAAGTAAACCGGGAATCTATAAAGTGCCGTAAACGCCGGCGTACCTTCTCCGCTAACTACCTCAGCTGAAGCCGGAGGAAGAATTCTCCCATCAGCGAACAACGCTCTTTCCCCCACCACCGCCGGCTGCTGCTCCCTATAACGCGCCACCGCACCTTCTAGCTCCGCCTCGGCGGAGCCATAGACAGTTCCGTCTCCAGACCTCCGTTCCACCTCCAAATACTCTCCTAGCGATGACCGTCTACAATCTCCGGACCCACGGTGCATCTCGTCGTCGTCGTCTCGGCAAAAGCGCCACCACTTGCGACGGCGATGCCGTTCGGACGAGTTCGGAGGAGGACGTTTCCTCTGGTTGCGTCTTGCTGCTGCGGTGGAGCTGGAGGAGGCACGTGAGATTGAGATGGAGGGAGACACGTGGCGTTGTGAAGAAGCTCTGAAGGGCATCATAGGCATGGTTGCTGTGAAACTAAACCCCATAAGTGTTCCAAGTGTGATGCTTCTGTCATGAAAGAATGATCCTGTCGACTAATATCAACATCCACCAATACAAAACTTAATTAAGAGTTCAAATTAATCAAACTAAAATTCAATATGTTTAGAGCTGACAAAAAAATATAGATATGTTTCGATAAACACAACCTTTGGAAGCTAATTTAGTTCTGTAATAAAACATGATATATATATATGATTTAAGCTCGATCTATATCTGATTTTAAGGTTTATAGGAACTGACCTCTGTATCAAGATCGGAGGAAGAGACGGAGGAGATGGTGGGAGACGGTGGAACATGATTGCGTGGATCTTGCAAACGACGTCGGATCCTGTGAGTTTAGTGATAAGAGGAAAAAGGAAAGTAATGTTTGCTTTTGGTTTGGATGATAAGTGGGGAAGCAGGAGAAAGTGACAAATGCTGTTGCTTTTGAAATGTTGTTCTTTCTTTACTCTGGTTCTCTCTATGCTTTGAGCCTTTGATGTTTATTTATATTTGTATTATAACATTTTCTTGGTAAACTGCATAAAAGCTGATGCTACTTGTTTGGTTGAGAATAGATTTATGAAACGAAAGAAATTACAAAAACCAGATGAACTTTTTATAGGTTGGATCCTTTGGTCATAGGATACCTGAAAAAGGTTACCGCTAGATCTAATTTCACGCGAAGAAGCAGTTCTGATAGTACATACTATTATTGTGTTTCCTCTTTTTAATTTCCAAAACACAGATAAATATCTTCTTGCTTTCTTCACTTTCTCATAGAAAATATATGATCCAAAATAATGAAAAATTTGATAAATACTAGTAAAAATTTAGAGTTTATTTGATGTTTAAAACAATAAAAGCAACTAGTACTTTTTTATTTTATTTTTGGATTATAGTTGGTAAAAAATCTACAGAAAAGGAAGCCATATGTCAATAATAATATATCTACAGAAAGGGGTTGAAACAAAAAAGACAAGAGTTTGTGATTGAGATGACGTCAGCACCGATACGTTTAGGATAACAAAACTGATCACTTCCCCCCCTCATTGTTTCTCTCTATACATATCAACAAAACCTAATCACTCGGTATCTCCTCCTCCTAATCCTAAACCCTAATTTAATCTCTTAAACTCGGTAATGGCAGATCAGAGCAAGACAAATACTCCTGAGATTTTCGAGCTCAACAATGGATCCATGCATGTCAAGATCTCAAATTATGGCGCCACCATCACCTCCTTGTCTCTCCCCGACAAGAACGGTCCGTTCTCTTTCTCTATTTTTCCCTTTATGCATTCCGTTTCTCCACATCCCAATTAATCATCTCATGATCGAGTTTGGTTTTTGAAAGGAAAATTGGCTGATGTAGTTCTCGGATTCGACTCTGTGGATCCATACGTGGTAAACTCACCTAACTCTCTCGTTGATTTCTTCACATTTGCATCGAATCTGATAAAAAAATTGGCTCCGGATGATCTGGTTTCAAACTCAACCCATTTGATTTCTGTTGTCTTAATTTCTGAACAGAGTATTTATATGTAACAACAGATGTGTCTGAAATACCCCATATCCATAGTGTCTGAATAGTTTAGCTAACATGTGAATAGTGTGTGTGTACTAAGGTCTCTTTTGGTACGACTTATGATGCATATTTGATTCTTTTATGATATATAACTGAGTTACAATCAAAATAATCAGGATGTTGTAACTTGTAACAGTGGTAATGTATTATTTGTATGAATCTGAACTATATAGTATGTGTTATATGATTGTTACAGAAAGGGCTTGCACCATATTTTGGGTGCATAGTTGGTCGTGTAGCAAATCGTATCAAAGAGGGCAAGTTTAGTCTCAGTGGGGTTGACTACACCCTTCCCATCAACAAGCCCCCCAACAGCCTCCACGGTATATTTACGATTCTCTCCTCTGTATGATTCTATACCATTGGGACGTTACTGGACACAAGAAAGACGGTGATAAACCTTTCATCACTTTCAAATATCACAGCGCCGATGGAGAAGAAGGTTACATATCTTCCTTTTCATATTATATAATTTTGCTATATCTATGTGATCTCATAAAGTAAATTTATTATGTGTAATATTGTCTTTTTCACAGGTTATCCTGGTGCTGTTGCTGTCACGGCGACATACACTCTCACGTCAGCCACGACCATGAGACTTGACATGGAGGCAGTTCCGGAGAACAAAGACACTCCCATTAGCTTAGCTCAGCATACCTACTGGAACTTATCGGGGCACGACTCAGGAAATATTCTTGACCATAAAATCCAGATATGGGGGTCACATGTCACACCTGTGGATCAATTCACAGTTCCTACAGGGGAGATTTTACCAGTAAAAGGAACTCCTTTCGATTTCACCAAAGAGAAACGTATAGGCGAGTCTATTGGTGAGGTGGGTTTAGGATACGACCACAACTACGTGTTGGACTGTCCTGATCAAGAGAAGGACGGGCTGAAACACGCAGCGAAGTTAAGAGACGGTGCAAGCTCGAGGGTGATGGACTTGTGGACTAATGCACCAGGAATGCAGTTTTATACGGGGAACTATGTGAACGGAGTGGTTGGGAAAGGGAATGCGGTTTATGGGAAGCATGCAGGTGTGTGCCTTGAGACGCAAGGCTTCCCTAACGCGATTAATCAGTCGAATTTCCCGTCTGTTGTGGTTAAGGCTGGTGAGAAGTACAAGCACACTATGCTGTTTGAGTTTTCAGCTTGAGTGAGATTGGTGGTTTAGATGGATGTTTAAGGTGTTGGATGATTGGAATAAAGGGCCGGTTTGGTTGGTCTATAGAACCGGAAAGAGAGTGATCTTAGTTTTTATCACTTTATCTTGTCCTGGTTATGGGCATGTAATAAAACCAAACTGAAATGGATTTCTTAGAAAGAAGAAAAGGTACTAC
>JABAYD010035784.1:0-10460 GCA_014822095.1 Diplotaxis tenuifolia
TGACAATTTCTAAGTTTCGCGCGGATTTCCTTTGTTCGGAAAGTCATTAGAATTATAAAACACTTTTTCGTATTTTATAAAACGTCTTCCTATTTTTGCGGAGACTTTCAGCCATTGATTCCGTCGTGACCGATTTTGACACCAACAGTATCCACTTCGAAGCAAGTTTAAAGAAAATTGTTGCCATACCAATTTTGGTCTAAACGACTATCAAGGTGAGGAATTGGAAATCTATACTGCACTGTAATTTTATTGATAGGCCAGTTATCTACACAACTTCTCCACAAGCCATCTTTATTTGGTATAAGAAATGCTTGTACTGCACACAGACTTAAGGTTTCACGTAAATATCCTTTCACTACGAGATCCGCAACTCATCGTCTAAGCTCTTCATGCTAACTGAGACTCATATGGTAATGAGCTCGATTAGGAAGAATAGCATCTTGAACTAGATCAATGTGGTGTTGCATGTCTTTGAGGGGAGGCCGGGTGGTAAGTCGCTTGGAAAGACATCCCGAAGTTCATCTAATATAGTTTTAAAGTAATCCAGAATTGGTAGAAGTGTCGAGACTGCATACGAGTTGAGAAGTATCAGAACACGGTAAACTTCATGTAGTGTTGCCTCGAAAGGTTTGAGCTGTTTTATTAGAGCTGACGCTGAAGGTGTGCTCTGTTTCTCGGGTAAGGATGGTTGGAAAGTGAAATTACGATCGTTGTAACGGAAGCTATAGGTTTTAGGATAACCATCATGTTATCCACAGGCGACCTAAGAGCAGGAGACATGCGTCCATTGGGGCGATGTCGCAGTGAATTTGATCACTAAATGTACCTCCAAATGAAAAATATATTAGTGCCCGACGAGTAACTATCAAGTCTGTCTTTTGGTCTAGCCAAGCTAATTTGTAAGGACAAGCATGGAGTTCCATTGATAGTTTTATTTTGTTGACGACGTCTTCAGAAACTTTGTTCTCGCTACTTCCTGAGTCAATAATAAACTTACAAAGCTTGCTTTAATGGTACACTTGAATGAAACATGTTATGTCGTTGCGGGTTGTCATCCATGTTTCGTGGAGCGATATAAACACGGGAAACCATTAAGC
The DNA here is from genome assembly GCA_014822095.1 of Diplotaxis tenuifolia. Taxonomy (NCBI): domain Eukaryota; kingdom Viridiplantae; phylum Streptophyta; class Magnoliopsida; order Brassicales; family Brassicaceae; genus Diplotaxis; species Diplotaxis tenuifolia. The sequence goes on from JABAYD010035784.1 coordinate 1,101, forward strand.
ATGGTCCATTGTCTGTGACAAGATCCTCAGTTTCTTCAAGAACTTCAGCCACTTCCTCTCGTAGATAACCTTTACATCATTACCTGTAGAATTAAGGCGAAGACCCCTACGATCCTTTTTGGACTATTGGATTGACGATGATTGATTTCTCGCAAGAGAAGCAATGAAGAGAAGTTGGTTGAGGGAAGTTGGTCGAGGTGTTTTCTTGTATGTAAAAGACACCAGGGCTGTATCACTTTTCTGAGGAATTGAATCATCCATGGAGTTTGAATTTGGCTGTAGTTGAGCAGGACGGTTCGGGTGAGGTGTTGACCAAGAAAAATGATTTATGTTCTGAGATTCAATGGTGAGTGCTTGTTGATGAGCTTCTGATAAAATTAATGGGTTAAACAGGTTGATGATGTGCTGGATTTGTCGACAAAGACCGGCAGTGAATCAAGCAATAAGTTGTCGCTCAGAATCCTGAAGATCGACACGTGTAAAAAGTAAGAAATATTTTTTTGAATAATCAGCAACAGAGCAAGATCCTTATCGAATATTGTGTAAACGATGGAACGTGACCTGATCATAGTTGTTTGGTAATAATGTTTTCTTTAGCTTTGATTCAACTTATCTCATGCGAAAACTTTTGGTTTTCCTAGACGAGCGCGAGTAGCTTTTAGTTGAGACCACCATGCTGCTGCTCTGTTTCGAAACCGCATTGGAATCACAAGAACACAATGCTCCATGGGAGCTTGCTTAAACTCAAGTATTTTTTTTTCAGAAGTGACAATCCAGTCAAGTAATTAGTCTTCGTTATAAGTACCATGAAATTCTGGAATTTCACATTTGAATTCACTTTCCCGCTGAAGATCGGCGGCAGCTCTTTGGACTTTCTCTTAAGCTAGGACACGGTTGTTGCGTATTGGTACAAATTATTTGAATTCATTTTCCACTAAATATCCTATTAAAAATTACAATTTAATCATTAGTTTTAACACCCTAAGATTTCCCTACTTTTCTTATAGAAAGAAGTGCCTTTTTTATCATTACAGAGAATTAGAGCGAAACCTTGTATGCATAGATCCCGAGAGACCTAAACCCTAGCCATTGGCTGACACCTCTGACGACCACCAACGGTTCCGGACATCCTCCACCACTTTCTTTGTCTTGCTTTCTCCTTCGTTGTTTTTGTTGGCATTCATCAGATCTGTATGGTAAGCTTCCGATCGACTTCGTCATCTTCATCCTCTCTATGATTTGTCGCTGGGTGGGTCATATCTGATCTCTAACACCTTTCATATCTTATGTTGAGTGTACGACTGAAAATATGTTGGCGTATTTGTTCTAGATCCGAATCTGTGTCAACAAGGACAAAAATGAAAAAGGTGTTGACGAGAACTTTCCTCTTGTAAGGTAATCTATTGGGACACTAGTCTTTGTTTATCAAATCTAGGTTCATATGTGAATTATGTCAGTGAATGCACCATAGGTTCTAGAGGTCTAGGTTGTGGCTGCGTAATATACGTGTGATTGTTTACATGTCTTGAGCTGAGCTCGTGGGTTCCTTGAACCCACCCTCACTGAGTAAACCAATACTCATCCCTCCTTTTTCAGGTACGTTCGCGAGAGGGCAGGAATAGGAGTTTCAAGGTGTTTTCAAATAGTTTACAAAATAAGGATTTTCAAAAGATCAATATAAGGCACCATCCAGACTGAAGCTCATGCTACTTCCTTGTTCCTCTAGTTAGTAGGTTTTCTGTTTTGAACAAATTTGGGCCGAAGCTTCTGCTATTTCCTTGTTTCTCTAGTTAGTAGGTTATCTTTTAGTTCCTTCCCTAGTCATCATTCCAAGAAAAGCAAGAATTGTGCAAGAAGCGGCTATGGTTCAAAGATCATTCCAATCACCAGCCAAAGAAGAACCTCTTACTACAATGTTATCAAGTGTAAACGAGAATCATATGGAGGAAGAACCAGAGCAGGGAAACCAGAAAGTGTGATTCCTAGGATATGTGCAAACTGTTGGTGGATAACAAGGGTTTAGAAGAAAATAAGAGGTGCTAAGAATCGAAACGAAGGTCGGATGCCAAGGAGTTGTGTCGTAACAAAAGTTATAGCCGTGCCACCCTCTTTGGGAGCAACTAGGAATCTGCAATTTCCATCAATGCATATATGGACGGAGGTGCACAGACCATCATATGAGAAGGTGATTAAGTTCATGAGAAACATAAAGATGGAGCTCTTCGGTGGGAAACAGCTGCTACTAATGCCAACAACTGAAGGGAGAAATCATAGTATTTGATGGACACAAATGCCGCAGAGTTTTGTAAGGATTAGGCCATAAGTGAATATTTCTAGTACTAGTCAAGAAAATTATTTGGATGCAGTAGGAGAACAACAAGTATATATATATACCAACCTATAGGTACTTTTTAAATGGTAAATGGTGCATTTCGAGAAAATATGCAAATATTTGTTAAAAATAGGTACAGAGTGGGAGGAACCAAACATAGAAGCACATAAATTTGTTGATATGTTAGATAAAGCAAAAAGTCTGTTATACGATGGTTGTAGGGATGGTATTTCACTTATGTCGTCTGCAATAAGGATGATTATTAAAAAAAATATAACTTAACTAAATACTGTGTTAATGCGATAGCTATTTTAGTGAAAAATATACTGCTGAAAGATAATCCTCACAGCTACATATTATGATAGACATCAATTGGTTTTTGAGTTGGATTTTCCCTATCAAATGATAAATGTTTGCATCGTCAGCTATATGCTATACGGGAGAAGGGATGTTGATTGTATTAGTTAGCGCTTTTGTCACAAACCATGATTTCAAGAAACAAGTGAAAAGAGTAAATCTCATATAAGAGAATGTGGTACTTGCCAATAAGAGACCGATTGAAGAGGTTATACCCATATGAACATACAACGGAGGCTTGAGATGTCACGGTGAACACATAACAAAGGAAGAAATTGCTCATCCGCAAGATGCAAAAGCATGGAAATATTTTCAGTCAATGTAAACATGCTTTTACATTTGAGAGCATAAATGTTTATCTTTGATTAAGCACTGGTGGATTCAAAATGTTTGGAAGTCGTGCGAGCCAATATTCTCTTTGGCTGGTTATTCTAATAATCAACCTCCATCTTCCTCAAAATTCTAGTTCTTGGTTGTGAACATCCTAAGAGATAACTTAATGTGATTTTACAGCCGTCGATTTCTGAGTTGCAAATGTTATGGGAACATGGAGTTGAAGAGTATGATAGTTCTTGTAGGCAGTATTTATGACGCGTGATGTTCTTACGTGGACCATAAATGAACCCTCCATACGGAATATTATCGGGATAGGCAACACATGGAAGATTAGCATGTCGCTACTGTCAAGATAACCCATATGCATTTTAATTGAATAATTGAAGGAAGACATGTTGGTTTGATTGTCATCGATGATATCTACCGCATGATCATCTGTACCATAGACGAACCACATTTTTTACTAAGAAAAAAAAGGTGTTTGCTGGTCCACCACTGGAAATAGATGGAAATTATATCCTAAATCAGCTTACAGATTTTTCTGCAGTGGAGCCAGTTAAATGTGGTGGAAATGGGCATGATCAAGATGGATATGGGGAACATAAAAACTGGTATAAAAAGTATATTTTAGGATTTGTTGTATTGAAAGGACCATCTACTTAGGCATAATTTAGACGTGATGCACATTGAGAAGGATTTGTTTTAAAAAATCATGCGTACTATTCTCAATGTGAAAGGGAAGATAACAACCTGAAATCTAGATTAAACCTGCCAAATATTTGTTCCCATAATTCTGTCCACGTGGATGGGAGAGGAACATGGCAAAGCCCATTTATCGGTTAGATGCTGCTTTAAAGCAAGATTTCTTCGACTGGATTATTCATAGCGTCAAATTCCTAGGTGGATATGTGCCAAATCTAAGGAATTGGGTGGATAAATGAGAATAAAATTTTTCTGGAATGAAAAACGAGGATTGTCACGTCATTATTCAGCGCCTTCTACCATTTGCATTTTCTAACCTTCTTCCACTAAATGTATAACATGTACATCTTTTTTTCTACCTATTTTATTTTTTTCATATCTGACATGATTTTTTTGTTACAGGTATAATATCTTTATTTCCATTTATCTAGCTCTAGAAGAAGCATTTGAAGGCTCAGTTCAACATCGGTGGATATACCCATGTGAGCGTGATATGTATCATTTGAAAAAGAAGGTGAAAATTTTAAGCCAAGTTGAGGGTTTTATTGTGCAGAAATCATTAATGAATAAATATCATACTGTGCTTCTTACTAATTCGTCCCAAAAGTGCAGACTAAAAGCCGGAAACCTGCAAGATATAATGATAGGGGCCAAAGAGCAAGTTATCTTGTCCAGGTTCCTAGCATTTTTTTTGAGAAATTGATCGATTGACTGGAAGAGGAAAGAGCAGAAGACTCACAAAGCAGGAGCAATCGCACTTGCGTAAGTACTATATAGAAAACTGCGAGGAAATAATGAAATATGAAAAGTAATTATGTTTTAGTGTAATGAGTTAATATTTATATTTTTCTAATTAAACCTAAGACCAGCTATCCAAAATTAAGGAAAATCAATTTACAAATTGGCTAAGATTCTATGTGAGTTTTATGAACATAGCACATTGAAATATACATGGCGCAGTACTTAATATATTTCACTGTTATACAAGTAAGGAACCTCTTGTCAAGAGGAGAGCCATTTCCACCATGGCTTGAGGAATTCGCCGCTGGTCCTAAATTTTGTTGATGTGTCGTATCCAATATATGCACTCATTGATATGATTTTAAGATTTTTTGGGACAACCGTAGACAATAAACTGTAAATCATGGCATATTTATCCTGCCTAATACCTGCATTCCAAAAATTAATTCATTACTTAGTGTGTTTCTCGGGAAGGGTAGTAAAGAAAGAAATAACACAGTGTGTTTCATGAGAAAATGTAACTCTTGCAAATGATCAATGTGGTTTACGAACCAGAGACCTTGCTCTCTAGAACCTAGTATGTTATTTAAAACTCGTTTGGCTTTTATTTTTCCGAGATTGATTGGTTTGAGGATAGGGTTCTCCGCGGAATTATAAGCAGCTTCGGAACTACAAGACCAAATCATAAGAATACTTGGTTAGAAAATAAGTTACTAAAGTTAGAGACTATCTGTTGATCAAGCTAAGAGTAAAGAATGGTCAAACTTGCAGGGTTTGGTCTGCCAAATACTAAAGACGTAATTATGCCATAATCAACCCTTTCAAGTCTTTAGAACAATATGTATGGACGTCTTATCATTCTCCTCCTATGTGAAAAAGAGGACACTTACAAAGGGTACTTAGAGGGGAAGATCAGTGATTAATACTCTAATGAATAAGTTTATCAATCGCTTTTAGGAGCTCAACCATCATCTTGTGAAAGAAATGTGTTTGGTTCTCGGGAGATATCGCAAGACAAAATAATCTAACTTGATTGTTTGTGTTAAATAGTTATCCGGTTTGAGAGCATATCATCAATTGAGGATTGCAAACTGATGGTTCTTTCCTTCTTTGTTCCACAAGTCTTGAGAACAAAAACCACATATTTTTTGAAAGAGACTCAATCTCGATTTTGCAATTTTTTTACCACAAGTTTTTTCGTAAATGTCTGCAGAGATTGGGAAAAGACAAATACTAACATGCAAACACTAAGGGGAATAAATAAAAGTGGCGCTATTCTCTTCTATGTTGACGATCAACCATATATGATTTTGGACAGAGAAAAACACACATTTACACGGAGCACCTACCGCACTGCTGAAAAAAAGCAATACCTTCATTGGCCATCTAGTTCGCAACCGTATCTCAAGACTTTGGGATACTATTCAGTAACTTGAGTGATGGAAATTTGGCTTGAATTTGTTGATAGCTAGCAAAGCTTTCTCATCTTCATATTTTATATTTTTCTCGAAGAGTTTCAAAGTGTTTCTACCATTACAGTGATTAATAAGCTTAGGCCTGACCTAAGAGTTTCACCAATTATATTATAATAGTATATTGATCTAACGGATCAGGTCCTTTAGCTATAACCCTTAGGCGACGGCTCTGGTGATGAAAAGCAACGATGATCAAAATCTTCATTGGAAGTTTTATTTCCAAACAATCAACTCGTTCTTTGACGCTAGATCTCGATTCATGGTCATTCATCTCTGTCTGGCACCATCTGTTGGTGCTTAAATTCTCTTATGTCCTGCGATAACTTGTTCATCACTATCTCCACTCTATCCAAGAACTCGGATGGTCTGCTCATCTCTCTGGCAGTTGCTGATGGCGGATACGAAAATTCAAAATCTCCATTCAAAACTTGATGGTCCATTGATCTTACTATGATGTGGTGATAGATCATAAGGCATGTCCCCTGTTTCGTTTTGAGGTCTAGTTATGTCTTTGTTCAGGGTCATGACAATTTTTCTTCGATTTTGTACAATGATGCTTCGTCAATCTTGATTTTGCGATGCCCAAACCCTAAGTTTAATGTTGGAGGAAAAATGACGGTTAACAAGACTAAAGGCGAGATGAGAGACGAGATTAGTAGGTGAGACATGGTTTGGAGACAATCCAAAGAGATCTATATTACGATAAGTCATGAAAGTATTTCTGACAAACATGGTGGTGATTTTTCTCGATGATCCTGCTTAAGGATCTTATATCTCATTGGCTATTATCAGAGTAGTAAACTGATTTTATGGTTTAGATTGGTTAAATATCTTCGAATGATGATGCTTCATCAGAAGAAATGGAAGCAGCCTTAATAGAACAATCTAATGCTCTTAAGGCTGAAGAAATGTATTGGAAGAAAAAGAGTGGACTTCGCTAGTTTAGAGAAGGAGATAGGAATTTCCAAATCTTTCCATACTATGACAAAGCAATGGCATGTAAGAAAATGAATCACTAAGCTAAAAGACGACTCGGGTAATATAATTGAGGATGAAGAAGGACTTGTAGCCATTGCTACTAATTGTTTTAGAAACTTCCAAACCATATGTGATTAATGAAGCATTGGAGAGAGTGAATACGACAATTTCAGAATCTATAAATGAATATCTTACTGATCATGTTACGGAATGGGAAGTAAACCTAACTCGTTTTGCAATCTTGAAAAATTCTCTGGCCTTGATGACATGAGAATTATGTTCTATCAATAGTTTTGGGATACAGTGAAAGATGATTTAACCCGTTTGGTAAATGAATCTCTATTCATGGTACTATGGTTCAAAGATTGAAGTATACATATATTTTCCTCATTCCGGAGAAAGATAAACCCACTGAGATGGTAGACTTTAGGCCAACAATTAATGCAACGTGAGCTATAAAAATGGTTATGCCATATCGTATCTGAGAAACCCAGTAACCTTTGTAGTTGGGAGATATGTTACAGATATGATTGCTCAAGAGATGTTTCATGTGCTTCGAACAAAATCAGGAGGAATACATCAGAGGATGGCAATAAAAATAGGCATGACAAAGCGTTCAACAGAATTGAATTGGACTTCAGTAGAGCTATCATGTTGAATATGGTCATCTCGCTAACATGGATGAGTGGATAATGCAATTTATTTTCGTTATAAGGTTTTGATGAATGGAGAGTTTATATACCATGGATTTTAGCTGTTTTCATCCATGGTATATGTTCTCTTCATATATTATTATATGGTTTTGGAGTATGGTTTAGAGTGTTTTCAGGTTCAGGTATGTTTTAGAACTTTGGTGACTCTGGAGCTTTTGAGGTGAAGAACTGCACAAATGCATCATATGTTTAACTATGGAGGGAGATCTTCCCATGGTTAGATTGAAATGATATTTTGACACAAGATAGAGCTTTGCGTTAGCTTTCTAATTTCACCGTTTAAGATCAATCAACATCCTCTAGCAGATGTTATGCTTGTTTTACTGACGAGTAGTATGTCTGCCTCACAAGATGAAGCTGCTGAGGAGAAGAAGGAGCATCAATCGACGGCACAGCCTTGGTCTCGATCGATGGTGATCCTAGAATGCGGACCAAGTATATTTAAAAAATGACTTAAGCCCAGAAGCCAACACTAATTACCAGAATACTCTTGGTCGACTGTAAACCTTATTTATGTGTTTTCTAAGCCATTGTTGATTTTTACGTTTTTTTTTATTCATTGTTCCTAGTTCTAGGAGAGAAAGAAGGAACTGCTTCAAAGTCCTTCTGTAACCCCTTTGATTTTATATCTATTATATTGCAATTTCATCTATTCATCTATGGTTTATGTGACAACTTTCATGTCTGAATAGATCCACCTGTTAGATTTAGGGTTTTAGATGGTTCTGTTGAATTAGCCCCAAAATAGGGTGTTAGAATGATTGATACCAGTTTAAAAGGTTTTCAGAGCTCAAGTGCCTTTGAGTGATGAACACAAATGTGGATGGAAGATAAAGAGATTTAGAGAATGAAATGAGATGGAAGATAGATTGATGGAAGAGATCCGAGAGAGACTAAGAGAGATTGAGAGATTAAGAGAATATACTGAGAGATTTAAGTAACCAAAGACTTAGAACCAGAGCTTAGGAGTTTATAGTAACAAGAGACTTAGGAACAAGACTTAGATTCAATATTAACAACTTTATGAAGAAGAGAGACTCTCTCAGCTTAATGTTTACAAAACGTGTACAAGAAGCTTAAATACAGAAATGGGAAAGATAAATTAGGGTATGCAAGCACTATTAGAAGCATTTGAAGTCAAGGGAAGAAGGGAGCCTTAATTTGAAACGCATGGACCATAATGCACACATGTGTGTTCAATAGTAGCTGCATCCGTGTACATGCTTGTTGCCTTTCCTTTTGAACAGCTAAGGCCAGCTCATATCTTGACTAGATAAGTTAAAGACCACGCAGCCCCTTATCTTTAAACAGTCCACACCAAGTAGCATCTCCAAAATCCACCAAAGATGCTCTCTCAGTCAACTTCATCTTCTTATGTCTCATTTGGTTTCTTTGTGCCTTAGACATCAAGTCACACCATGAGAGTGTACAGATTAGGGTTTGGTCCGTACACTTTCACCTTACTTTTGCACAAACCCCAAATGAAATCCAATGGCCGAATGTATAAGTTTTGGGTCGAGGTGATCCGTACGGTCCGTGAACTTCCGTCCGTACCAAATCCGGCTCACCCTAAACTTGCACATCGACCATTTTCCTCCAAACTCTCTTCATGCCTTCCTTGCTTCAGTATAACCCTTCTAGAGAACTCACATTGCTGCATACAAGTCTTGGTGACTCCATTAGCCATTGAAAGGCTTCTCATGGAGTTTAGGACCAAGCTTTGCTC